>JAXGGA010000286.1:0-263104 GCA_038373865.1 Uloborus plumipes
TTGTAAAATATTTTTTGCATTGTTTTGGGGCAGATTAGGGGAGTAAATATTTGAATTGTTACCTTGCTCACTCCAAGTACTTTTTTTAACACTTAAGGCAACTACTAAGAAATTTACTCGTAAAAGGAAGTAATGCATGGTCCATACCAGATTTTTTTTTTCTCTTGTTGGAAAACATTATGTATAGTGTTTTCCCCTTTCCCTAAAAAAGTTTTTTTTTTTTTTCTGCTCCAATAATAATTTATTAATATTAAAATTGTTTAATGTGTTATTGTTTGACTTTTTTTGAATGCGAAAGTCTGCTCAATGCATGGGTCAGGTCTCATCTTATTTCCTCAAACTTAAGGCGATAATCTTAAGAGAGATAATCAATGTTGGAATTTATTTCTCTTCCTTATTGGATCTAGGAAAATAAAATGATTTCAAATTTAGTGGAAATGCTGCCATGGTGTATTTTCTTAAGCAAGCTATCACCAAGCAGCTAGTTGAGGTTTTCAAGGTCAGACAGTACTTTTCCTTTTTTATTTTCATTTTCAATTCTTGCTTATTGTTTACCTCTGAATGTTGCCCAATTTTAAGTTGCATCACGTGATCAGTGCCCATTCTTTATAGAGTTCTCAGAGAAAGCATTGTTTCCTCACATTTATTAAAAAATGAAATAACATTTTACAATAAATATAAGTTGCATGCACTTCAAAAATGGTAAAATTATTGATTTTTATACATTATTTTGGATGTTTGTATTTAAAAAGAAATATATGTTAATGATTTTTTTCTTTTTTAGGTTGCCAAGCATCTCAAACTGAGTACAGTAGGGCAAATAAATCTTGTTAAACCATTTAGTAAGACTTCTATAGCGTGTCCACAAAATGTAAGCACAGATTTTATCTCTCTCATTTTTAAAGCTGCTTTATAGCACACAATCTTTCTGAAATGAATAAATAATTTTGTGTAGCAAAGCAACATTAGTGAACAACATATATAAAGCACAAATTACCAGATATATCGAATGCATGTGTTTCAAGGCAATGCATGCATTTTCAATGCAGAGGTGTGAGCTTTAGGATCAAAGAAGTGAGCTTTGACTTTTATCATTTTGCTTTTCATCTAAAAGCCCAATTTTTTGCATACCGTCTTTATATTTACAATTTCATAATGATTCTTTAAAGTTTGTTTGTAAATAGGTCTTGATAAAGTTACATAAAAGCATTGAGAGTAACAAGAATAAGATGTCATTTGCAAAAAAATTTCCCTGAGCTTAAAAAGTGAAATTTTTGAGAGGCCAGATACAATCTCCAAAATTTAAAAAAATTGTTTTTTGAAGTTTTGTAGATTGGAAAAATTGTGTACAATAATAAATTCATTACCTGGCACATTCTTAGATAAAATTTCAACTAAAAGAAAAAATCTTCATTTAAGTTGCAACAACGGGATGAGATTTCATGTATATGTACCATGAGCCTATTATTATTCTTATTTTGATCCTTGTATCTATCACTTTTTAAGAGCCCTTGCTGCTGTATTTAAGTATAACATAACGGCTGCGTTCAGAGTATTCGCCCGGGCCGCCCGGGCGTTTAAGCCGTGACGTCATAAATAGCTTCCCGGGCCGAGCCCGGGAAGTTGTGGTCTGGACAGCACTTGTGCCTTTCGGGAAGAAACAACATGGCGGACACAACAGCAGAGAGTAACACGGCGGTCAATGCAGGAACAATCCTGCATTTGCTCCTATATTTTGGCCCAAAATGATACCATTCTTAACCTTGGCGACAATTATTGTTCATCTACCGCCATGGTTGAGCGTGGGATCGAAATGACTTATCGAATTTAATGAGAAATATGTTATTTTAAGTGAAGGAATTTACGATGAAATAGGCCTAACAGTAAGTAAAGAATTTCATCGATCTCGCTTATCTGACAGGATTGTTCCTGCAATGACCGATTCTCAAGGAAATATATCATTTCAGATTCATCACAGCAAATAGCGTGCGTATTTTTGACCATTGTGTGTGTATTTTCAAGATTTTGTTTTAGTCACTCTTCGTAAATCCTAGCAGACGAAAGAGCAATAAATTTCAGCCAATGAGCATCATCCTTTGCTAAGCGCCCAAACATGTGACCTATCTGCCCAGCTAAATTTCCTGGGCTGCTTGTGCTTGAGCCCGGGAAGCTCGGGCGTCTACTCTGGACAGCATTTGGGAAGTTCGGGCGTTCCAAATGGTAGCTCTGAATGCTTTGGGAAGAACCCACGCTTCCCGGGAAGCTTGGGCGCCGACTCTGAACGTGCTCAACGTTTAGATTAATCACTGAACTTTCAAATTTGTGAAACTGAAATTGTGTTATTAAAAACATATCATTTTTAGTTTTTTATCACGCCATTCAGGGTTACACTCCATTGCGCTAAAATCACCCTATCTGATTTTCCCATAGACAATGTTTATATTTAAACCATTAATGCCTTGCGTCCCTTTTTAGGGATAGTCCAAAAAGTGTCTGAATTGACCAAAAATGAACATTTCAACCAAATAATAGTGTTCAATCATTATTTTGGTACTGTTTCAATTCATTATTAACAGATTGCAGTACATAACCATTGTAAAGTGTGTTCTGTAGCCATGTAACCAGTATACAAAATATCTTAGGAAGAAAATGTCAGGCATTAATGGGTTAATGTATAATTAATGCAAAGTAAGGTACATTTTTAGGTTTGGATGTTGTTATTAGTTAATTATTATGGTTTTCATACATATATTTTTGTAGGATTTTCACTGAATATCTAGAAACAAATATTCATAGGCTATTTTTTTTTACTAAGCAATTAATTTTTTTAATGTTAAAATCACATAATTTGACTATATGTGTAGTGAAAATTATTTTTTCAAAGAAAATATTTATGTCTTAATACCTTGAAAATAATATATTATAAGTGCATGCATGATTAAATGCTGTTTTTTGAAAGCATTTACTGCCTTATATATTTATTTTAATGTTATTTTGCATATTTTTAGCCTGCCACAGTTGCTGATATTGAGGCATTTGTTAAGAACTACAAAGGATCTCTGCTAACCAAAATTGATGAACATAATTTATATGATCCATCAGTAAGTTTCCTTTTATTGTTTACTCTTGTTTAAGTGTATAAAATATATTAGGGTCTAAAATTAAAATATTTTGAGTAGAGATTCCTTCCAAGCCTACTCTGTGTTTGAAAGGGGATCCAAATTTATTTTGTGAGGGAAAGAAATTAATAATACTTATTGTTGTATATACAGTAACCCCTCGTTATATTCACGCTTTTCGGGGACCAAGAAAAAGTGCAGTATAACCAAGGTCATTAAAAATAGTTACTCATCCAACATACAAGTAAATTATGTGTGACCATACAGAAAAATTAATGTATTTGTACCTAAGAACATCTTTTATGTCAAAATTATTAATTAAATTAAATTTTCCACAATTATTGGCATGCTAAGCATAAAAAGCCGTGAAAGAATTAAACGTTTTCTTGTTATGTGGTGAGCTTATTGCAGTGATGGAGAGGCTTCATTGCTGCCTTAAAATAGGTCATTCTTCCTTTCTTTGATCCAAATACGGATTTGTACAACTAAGCACAGATCTTTTCTGTACTAAAGGCAATCAGATAAGCGGCGTATGTTTTCTTCTACATGGGCCAATATGACACCTACCTGCTGTCTTTCATTCATTGTAAAAGTCTCAGAATCAATACAAAAGAAAGTGGGAAGTTGTTTCCAAAATAATCGTAAACTGAAATGTTCTGCCGGTATGCACGTTTAGGTGATAAGAATTGCTACTGTTTTTCCAGGGAATTTATAAGAATATAAGAATCTTCGTTTTGTTCACTGGCAAAATAAAGAAGAAAGAGAGCTTTTCTGAGTAATACCATATGTTTTCATAAATGGTTTCAAACTTAAAGCAAGGTTTTTTTTTATTTTATAAAAAGACTGCAATTTCGAGAGACACGAGAAATGAGTGATATATCCGAATGAGCGATATAACGAGGGGCCACTGTACTGACATATCAGTCAACTTTTTGGGGCAAATGGAGAAAAATTGAAATCTGCATGTGAGTCAAGCCTCAAAGAAAAAAAATTAAATGTAATGAGCATGTTTACAAATAAAACCGGTACTATAAAAAAAACTATACTACTCTGCAACGATTCTTTACAACAACATTGTGACGTCAGCATGACGTTAGCCTATGATAAACAAGCTAGATAAAACGTCACAGCCTACTTGGCGAATTAGAGGAGATCGCTGACTGCTTGTGAGCTCTTATTGGCTCCACCCATAATGACGTTCAGTGTCAAGTTAAGTTGCTTTCTAGTATAAATGGTTTCATTATTACAATTAAGATTTTTGAAAGGGGTTTATTTTCTCATTTGCAGTTTTAATTAATTGTAGCTTCAGTTGGAATTAATACCAATCATATTTTCCATTGTAGTAATATAAAACCTCGTTTTTTAAAAATGAGCATTGATTTTTACAGGATCAACTTTAAAAGTCACAAATTCATCATTTTCTGAAGTTTTGAGTAGTTTGTTGTTTTAAATGTAGAATATGTGAACAGATAAAAACATTTTTAAATTTATATTTTCCAAAAGTAAATAAAAAAGGTTAAATAAACTAATTGTAATACTAATGTCAGTTAAGCTGTGAGTGTTCAAGATTTGGGGGCTGGTAAGAGCATTATGATTTCAAATGTAAAGTTATTCATTTTGTCTAGAATTATAATCTTCAAATATAAATTTTAAATGTTCAGATTTTTTACTTAAACCCTAAACTTCCTGGCTCAGTGATAAGAGTGTATGTAAAAGAGAACATTGTATTACTGATTTGATATACTTCATCAATTTTCAAACAAAAGAAAAAAAAGTTTTTATTGCTCATAGCGCACTTGTGTTTCCAATGTATAATAAGGTTAATTCCCCCTTGTCATACTTGTTATTGCTTTGAAAATAAGTTGAGTTCAGAAAGTTACGGTTATTTTATATTACTTTGTTTGGTTTCCCTAAGTATTTATGTCAACCAATTGATAATTAGCCTCCTTTTCTTGTTTTGTTTAGTAAACAGATTTTTATAAACAACAAATATCGTCATCCCCAGGGACACTTAAGCCCTCAAATCTGGGGAGGTCATAGCCCTCGTATGTAACATTTTATGGTATATTATAATAAATTTGAAGGACTATTTATTATTAAAATGGGAATGATCAGAAAAAAATGGACAATTTCGTAAGAGGAGAGGTGATTTTTTTCCCTTCCAGATATGTTTATTTTCCCTGAGAGAAATTTAAATCTTTTGGAATTCTTTGCATGAGATACTACGTTCAGAACTTTATAATATTTACTTTTCAATACTTTTTGTTTAAACTTTTTTGCTCTACATCCTACATGAAAACTCTGACATTGATAACATTACCTCTAAGATAATTTAATTTCCTTGTATGCCTAAACATTATTTGACTTCTTTTCACACTAAAACTGTAAATGCATGCACAGAGCAATATCAATAACATCAACTAGCAGAAATGTTTAATTTATTTTATTTAGTATGTGTGTGTACATAAATGAACAATTCTCAATAAAAGTGCAATTTCTTGTCCCAGGCTCACAGCAACACTAGAAAGTATTTTCCTCAATTTTTTCAATTTTTTGTCACCTTTTAACGAACAAATGTAACAAACAACTTATTTATGTAGAGGCTTAATAGAGGTACAAGCCCATTATTACCATCCACTATCCCGAATCAAAATTCATCTTAAATGGTCTACTTGGAAAGTAATAAAACTACAAAAGAAAGATAGAAAATTGAAATTTATCTCTAAAATAGATTTTTACAATGTTTTAATTATCCTAATTTAGAATCATGTTCATCTTTTGTTTGATTGCATACATTAATGTGTTTCTTACATAGTTAAATTAAAACTTGTCCCCAGCATTTTACATCATTGCTATCCAACAGTTTATACAGGCTTTCATGACTACTAGGTGCCCAACTGGCGGTCCAATAACTTTCAGCTTTAGTAGCAGCCATTATAACTTAGTTAATAAATTAAGAATTTCTTGTAAAAACTTCTGAGCTTCCTGGTTAAGTGTATTTCATATGAATGTGAATAGGGAAAAAAATACTCCAGTCATTACCATCCTTACTCGTAATGAGTTACTTTTAACATCATTGTGTAATTTTGTTCTTTTTGTGTTTGTAATAAGTGAATATTTTTTCAAGACCGTTAAAATTTTAACGACGGTTGACATAGGGAAAAATACATTAAAATGTCATTACCATTCAGTACAAAAGTTTGAATGGTAAAATAAGAAAGTAGACAAAATGATACTAAGTGCACTACTTCTAATATTTCAGATGCTTGATTGTTTGAAAGGTAACTTTTTAATCTATGGATGTTTTATTCCATAAGTTTAATCAAAACTCGTTCCAAAAATTAGTTCAAGAGTGTTTTTAAAATTTTACAATACTTAAACATTTTAGTATATTTGTTTTGATATTAGATAATAAATTTGAATCAATTGATTCATGAACCCCACCCAAGGAAAACTAATTTAAAAAATGCATTAATAAAAACATCTTAATACCCCTGAAGTAAGGGTGTTTTGTAAACTTTCGTAATTTAATAAAAATGCATTTCTTTTCTATCTTGAAAAATGCCACCCTTGTGAAAAATTAAAAAGTTTGGAGTGCAAAATGACACCTTTCTACGCAACTGTTTTCAAGTGTACACATGCATGTAGTAGCATGTAACAAACTTTTTGTCCAAAAAGAAAAACAACTTGTTAACACTCTCGAGTTAAAAAGAAAACAACTTTAAAAAATTAATTAGATAATTTATAAAAGCACACTCTATTGAAAATTGACTGCTAAATGATGATTTGACTGTTGAATAATACTTTCTCTGCTTTGAACTTAGAAGTCTACCGGCAATCAGAAAGCAGAAAAGCTTTTTAAGTAGTTTTGCACACATTTCTAGAAGGGAAAATAATATAGACAGCATATATATTTAAGTATTTAGCACCTTTTCCGTTTTACAAGAAAACATGACTGTTAAACTTTATTTTAACTCATAAAAAAAAGAAAAAAAATCCAATTTTTTTTCCAATTTTTCAAGAATTTTTTTTTTACCACTTCAAAAATACCGTAAATTTTGCATCTCTAATCATTATCTATAAACATTCTGTTTTTCTCTTTTCAGCTGATTGATTCGAGTAAATTATTAGGATTGGCTGTTGGAGCTGAAGCATCCTCTCTAGGAGGACATTTCTATCGATTAATAACCAGATTAGTTAGAAACAACACAAATAACACTGATTTTCAATGCATTAATATTGTTTGGATTGAGCCAGAAATCTTCCCAACTATTCATTTAGTAAGTAAATGTTAAATATAAAAAGTTCTGGTTATGTTTTTTTTTTTTTTTTAATATTTCTCATTAATACCACATTCAAATATAAATGTCTTTAATACATTTTGGAAATTGAGAATTAATTCCTTGTTAAAAAGCATTGGTATTGCTCTGTTTGGTGTTCTAACCACTGTATTTATTTTTAACAAATTGACCATGAGCCATCTTTTCAAATTGGGACTGACTATTGCTGTGTAAATTTGCTTGTTGATGCATAAACAGTTTAGTGCCAAGTAAGAAAAGGATACTGTGTGGTGAAGCAATACAGTTATTCATGTTTTTTGTTAATGTAATAAGAGCTTTTGTGCAGTTATCCTGTACGATATATATACGACCTTAACTAATTGTTATATAAAGGATAAAGATGTAAGTCCTATGTAATCTTAGCTGATACAATATGTAGGTATTTATATAAACAACAAAACCTTACTGAAACAATATCTGATGCTTCAATGAATCCCTCTTCAGGGCTCCAAACTGGTTCCTTTATTTCTCTAAAAGTCGCTTTTTAATTTCAAGTAAGTCCCTAAAGGCTTAATTCAAAATCTGATCTGTTTTTGCCCTTTCTCTTTTAAATTTCTTTCATTTTGAGTTTTCTTTGTAAATACCATTTAATCCATTTGTATTTTGTGTCTGAAAAACTGTGCAGGTGTGTTGTTCAAAACTCTTACGTGATAATTTGTGAATTTTGAATCAAATAGGAGCATGACAGCTAGAGCTTTTATCAATTGGTTAGGTGTAATAAATTCATTCGGCAGTGTTTTGACTTCAGAACAAAAGTAATTAGAATAAAATATTATTTTTTCTGCAATTGACAGGCTAAAATTGCCCAATTATTAGATAATCCTCAAAGTGGCTGATTACTCCTAATGAATTGGTGCACCCATAATTTCAACCTTTAAAAGTTAAGATTAAGATCCCTGTTTAGTCCCTTTCTGTTTTTAGAATAAAGGTCCCTTTTTTCTTTCTAGGGACAAACTAAAAGTTTCTTCTATAATGTTGCAACTAAGAGAAACGTTTACAGTAGTTTGAACATGTAATGAGGATAGACTAGAAAATAATTCCTAAAAAAAAATTACATAAAAACACAGCAGATTCAAGATTTAGAGGAAGACCCAGAGCCAGATAAAAAGAACAAACTGTAAACCACTTTCCCTGGTGTGTCCACTTATAAGAGTAAGGCGACAAATAGAAAGGAATTGTTCAAAATCGTGTAGCAGGTCAGGGGTCGTCAAAGGCTGTAGTACCATAATGAAGATGGTAACTGTAATAGTTTCAGATTCTCATGAATTTGCATACAATGTAATGTAAATTGATTTTCAATTTAATAATATTCTGTAATAAAGCAGTATATCTGTAATATTTATCTCTAAAATAATGTTTCTCCAAAAAGCAATTGTTATTTCCTATCCCAGTACAACAATAGTCAATGTTATTGGGAAGCAATTTTTCTTATTTTTCTCATTCTGCTATAAAATTCTTTTTGATGACAAGTCAATTTATATTATTGAATTCCGTAACATGACCCTGATCCTTGGAATAGTGAAGAATGTGTTACACGCTTGTTTTCTTCTTTTTAAATATTATTACACCATAAACATCCCTAAAAATGTAATCATGTCTTATAATCAGGCTTTGTGTATTTCGTACTAAACAGCCATTTCAATTTCTTAATGATTTTTAAATGCAACAATTGCAGATAGTGTACATATTTTCAATTTCAATCATCAATAGTACAATACAGTTTTTGACTGAACAATAACAGAAAAATCTTTTTTTATCTGTTCAATCCAATTTGTTTGTGTTTTCATTTCATAAAAACTATGATTTGAAACATTCAAATCTGTTTCTGTTATTTGTAATAAAAGTTATGTTTTTTCTTAGGTTATGGATGAGTTGGAAACCTTGCTTAGTGTTCCTAACAAGTTGCCAGCTTTTGGTGTCATTAATGTTACAACAGTAAGTTTCATTATTTTCAGTTATATTGTACTTTTTTTATGTTTAACTGTTTAAACTATCAATGACGCTTTCTTTTATTTCCACCCAAACTAATAATATTCTCAGCTCTCTCATTCCTCAATTTTGTTAAAGTGTAAGAAGCTCTCACAAATCTAGATCAATAATTGTTTTTTTTCTTTTCTTTTTTTATTCTTTATTATCAGATATTTATTTTCTACCATGTTATTTATCTTGTTTATTACATGAATCAAAACAAACAATAGAAATTCAAATACCATTACTAATATTGTCTCCTATTTTATTTATTTATCTTTTAAATACTTCACTTCAAAGCTGGTTAGGAGTGTAATTTATAGAACTGCTTAAAATTCACAAGATGTCCCCCCCTCCCCCTTATTTTTTTTCTTTTCTTTTCTTTTTTTTTTTTTCAAATTTTTACCCATGCTGAATTCTTTTTCTCTCTATAGCTGCAAAGCTCTTGGCTGAATACCTCTCTTTTGAACTGTTCTGGAGATAAAGTTGCTGATACCCAAAACCTTCAAATTTTGCAAGATTTTCTGTTAAGTGTTGTATCCAATACTGTTGCCCCAGTAAAAATAGGTAAACATTTTTGATACTAAAAATTATGGCCATTAACATTTTAAATGAATTTCTGAATATGTTTAACAGATTTTTTTAATAACTTAATTGATGATTGCTTGAAGAAGTAAATATGATTATGCTTTAAAAAAAAAAAAAAAAACATTAGTACAATTTTGTGCACATTGTAAAAAAAAAATTGAGGGGGTCAACACATAATTAGGCACGTAAAGTAGCATTGACCATTTGAAAATAAAAGAAATTGGGTTGTCATACAAAAAAGCATCACAAATAAAATGCCTGCACTTGAAAGACAATTTCCTAAAAAAGTTGCAAATAAAATTCTCTTTGATGATGATGTGGTGTTCATGGAATGTGCTAAATATTGTCAAAGGTCCGAAGGACCGCAACCGCCAGCTTCGGTGCCTCAGGGCTGTAAAGGGCTTCCTGCAGCATATCTCGATCTGGTAGCAAGCCAAGTTTCAAGATAGCTGCAGAAATGTTTGGGCATTCAAAAATGTGTCTTGGTGTCAGTTGGGTCTCCGGGCAGTTCTTGCAGGGGTTAATGTTTTTATTTGATATTAATTTTTTAGGGTGCTGTTTGAGTGCATAGTAGAGTAGAATGTCTTTACTGTAATGCAGATCTTTAAGGACTATTGTCATTATTGTGATGGGAAATTTTGCACTAAATTCTCTTTTATGAGGATTGAAATATGTGTCACATGACTTTTTTTTTTTTTTTTTGTCAAGTGCGATATGCAATGAAAAACAACTTAGCTTCTATCTAAATAAAATTGTTTTAGGTATATTTTAGTTCTCAGCATATTATATGCATACTAGTTTGCAATGAATAATAAGTCTTATAAGTGAATTGTTCTAATATTCAACTTCTCCAGTTGGCAGATGTGCACTTAAATATTTTTACTATCTTGTAACTCAATGATATCTGTTCAATTTAGCATTTCATTACTTTAAAAAAAAAGGGATTTTGTCAAGTTTATTCCAAAATACAGAAAAAAGTCCCACACTCATAGCAAATTGGTTCAAAACTTTTATTGTGTTTTTAAAGAATACAGTACAACCTCATATACCCAAGCTGAGTTGGACCAAATGTAATCTGGAAATTGAAAATTTTGATAATCGGAGTATTGTTGGTAATAATTAAAACAAATCCTTAAATAAGCAGACATATTTTATTACAACAAAACAATGCTTTGTGACAAAACTGCATAGAATTGTTTACAAGACACAAAAAATACATAATTAATATTTGTATCATTTCATAACAAAGAATTTGTCTACTGTCTTCTGTTTCAAAGGTGTGGTGTTTAAATGAAGCATGTTTCTGCCAAACGTGTTATTATTGATAGTTCAGCTGTATTGGTGCCAGCTTACACTACAAGTACACCATGATGATAAATTACCATAGTGTACTTTTTATCAGAATAAAAATCTTATGTTCAGCATAGTTCTAGTTACATTCTCGCTTTTATAGTTTAAAAATTATCAGTTACATAGATAAGTCTACAAATTTGGTCTGGATGTTCCAGAGATGCAAATTACCAAGGGCTGTATAAGAAAAATGCTCGCAAAGAAATGCAAATGGTAACAAGTTGAAGTATTATTTTTGTTCTTACCAATCCAATTTTCACTACGAGATAATGGTCCCCCACACTTAGCTAAAACGCTGATACTGTAAGTATTGTGTGTAGTTATTTTTCCCTTCTGTATGGTTGCTGCATTTTTTCTGCAAATTTTTAAATGCTTTCCATAATCCAAAGATAAAACATAATTTCAAACACTGAACTTTTTTAAAACTTAACTCCTTTATTCCTTTCAATGTCATACATTTGAATATAAAATGCATATTTATATCAGCGATTGTCTTTAATCTTGAAACCTTAATAATGGTTTTACGTGCATAATTTTTGTAGGAGCTCAAGCTTTTGTGAAACCACCAATTGCTCAAACAGTAGCAGAGAATTCAGATGTTGTCCTTGACTGCATCATTGAAAACCCTGTAGGAGACTGTTTATGGCTTAAAGATGGCAAAAATATTGGTTACAATCTTGACCGCTATCCACACTATAATTGGAATGGTGACAAATTGTCTGGAGATTGCAGTCTTCTCATCAAGGGGGCTCAGCTAGCACGAGACAGCGGAGAATGGGTTTGTGAAATGACTGGGGATGAAACTTCTCCAACTTTAACTTCAGCACCTATTAAATTACTCATAACAGGTAAGAAAGTTTAATTAATATATTTTTCACCATATGTTTGTTACTTATTAAATTTAACCAATGAAAACATTTAGTCATAGCCCATGAAAAATACATTCAATTTTGTTGAAGCATTTGGACAAATTTAAGGGTATAATCAAAGGCTTATATACACTGGCGGAAAAAAAAATCCCAACACCAAGAAAGACTCGTGTTAGATAAACGAAATTTGGTAGGCGTGTTTATACAACTGAAAGATGACATCGATTGAAATTTCGTGTTCCGCGCATTAATGTGGCACAGCTGGCGTCACTCAGAACATGCAAATAAGGCTTGTTTTAAAGGCGTGTTGTGAAGCTCGTGTGTACTATTTTTCCGTGAAATTTGGCGAATTGCGTTCATGTTAGCCAGGAATACCTTTAAGAAGACGAAGAAGCCATTATCAACAGCTCACCGAGTTTGCACGAGGTCGTACAATTTGGCTACGAGAAGGTGGATTTTCATTTCGCGATATTGCAGAAAGACTTGGGTGGGAATGTTTCCACCATGCATGATTATTGAAAGCTATGGGCAAGGGATGGTACTACCTCAAGAAGATCGAGTTCCGAGCTGCCACGAGGCACGACTGAGAAGGAAGATCGCCGAATCTTGCGTATGGCTGTGGCGCATCGTACTGCATCTGCGGCTGACATTCTGGCTGCAGTTGGTACCGTCGTGACCCACGGAATGGTAAGAAACTGTTTACTTCAAGGACAGCTCCGAGCCAGGCAGCCTGTAGCCGGTATTCCATTGACTGCAAACCATTGCCTTTTCCGACGGCAGTGGTGCCACGATACAGCTCACTGGAGGTCTGAGTGGAGATCTGTTGTAATTTTTGATGAAAACAGATTTTGAATTAGTGCCAGTGGTGGCTGTATATTGGTCAGAAGGAGGCCAGGGGAGCGCCTGCATCCAAGCGGTCTACGGCCTAGACACACAGGACTCACACCTGGAGTTATGGTCTCTGGAGCAATTTCCTACGACAGCAGGGGCATTCTTGTGGTTTTCCCAAACTCACTGACTGAAAATTTGTCGTCAGTCTGTTAATTTAACCAGTAGTACAGCCCTTCATGAGTAGCATTCAAGGGGGCGTTTTCCAACCAGATAACGCTCGCCCTCACATCGCTGCTGTAACGCAATGTGCTCTACAGAGTGTTGACATGTTACCATGACCTGCAAGATCACCAGATCTGTCTCCAATTGATAACGTATGGGATATCATGGGATGGCTCCTCGAGCATCATCCATAGTCAGCAATGACGGTCCTAGTATTGACACAACAAGTGCAACAAGCATGGCACTCCATACCACAAAGTGACATTCGACACCTGTATGACATAATGCATGCACGCTTGCAGGCTTGCCTTCAAAATTCTGGAGGTTACACCCTCTATTGAATTAACATAATTTCACATTTGCACAGCATTTTCTTGAGCTTAAATTAGCCAGTGATCTTGTACATTTAATCAATTAAACATGTTATCTAGACAATTGCATTACCCAAATTTCATTACTTTACGGCAATTTTTTCTTGGTGTTGGGATTTTTTTTTCCGCCAGTGTAGTTTATTCTTCACAGCATAATCCTAAAAGGATGTCATGGGAACTTTCTTCTAAAAAAACTTCCTTAAATTGGTGTAGCAAGCCACATTTAGTATGGGATGAATTGTATTCTTGTCTGTCCTTCATAAACTTGGGAAAACTAAGTTTAATTTTTGTGTACTGCATGAAGGTATACATTTTATTTGTGAGTTATTACATTTTTAATTTCAATATTTTATTTTTTAATACAGTGTTATGAAATGTTAAATAAGAAATATTTTGATTTAATAATATATTTATATCTTCTACATTTCAATATTAAAATTTATAAACTAGTATCAGATTCAGTGTTAATTCCCTTTTTCACATCAAATTACTTTTGCCTTAAATAATCTCTAGTAGGCAAATGAATGTTAAACATTTTAGTGTCTCAAACAGTCACATTACTCTATTATTTTATTGCATACAATTAAAGTAGTTTTCAATTACAAAATATTTTTTTTTACTATATATTTGCTATCATTACTGTTACAGCCATGCTTATGTGATTGAAATGTATGCATTATTTTAGAAACTAAGAAAGTTATTTTGTGAAATGTTTTACCATCTTGAGGTTTTTGACGAGATATCTAGCCCATTTACCTTTGGGACTGTCCAACCGCAGAGGCATTAAAAAGAACAGACATACTGTATACATTCAATAGAGCTAGTAGAAGAACATCACAAGTACTTACACATCAGTTTGTTGCAAATGGATGCAAGAAAGACACTCAAAGATTGATAATAGAAAATGTTAAATACTGAATTCTTCTGGAATCTCGCCAAATATCGTTAGTATAGCCCAAACTGCCATTGGACTGGTCACCATATTTACTGCCAACTCAGCTATATATCGCCATATGGTCACCAGTTATAAAGTCTCCAGTTTGTCTTCCTTCGTTGCTCTGATTTAAGGTAGAACATGTATTTTATCATGATCTTCATTAAAAGAAGTAAACTTCAAATGTAAGGAAAATAGTTTATTTACCACAAAAACAAAATGCATGCATAAATATACACAACAGAAAAAAAATCATCAAAGTGGATTTTCAAGATGCATATGCTAGAACTCACAGAAAAATACAGGCATCATAAAAATGAAAATTCATTTACATGTATATACAGGGTGTCCACTCCTATCGTGGACCAATAGCTAATTTCTAAACCGTTAGAGATACGCATATAGTTCATTTAGGAAAAAATCTCCAAATTACGAAAGGAATTTTGGGTCTATTCAATGTTTTTCAAAAAATCAAATTTTGAAAGAGTTACGAAATTTAAATTTTTATACAGCCCCCCAGTCCTATCAATCCTATTTAGTAAAACATTCTTGACACTGTAACGTTTAAAACTAAAAGAGAATCACTGTTCTACCACAAAAATTGACCGAGTTATGACGTTTTGAAAAATCAAGATTTTGCATTATTTCATGACGTCATCGGTGGAGCGATCTCTCGATTTTTCAAAACTCGACTCTTTTTCAAAACGTCATAACTCGGTCAATTTTTGTGGTAGAACAGTGATTTTTTTTTAGTTTTAAACGTTACAGTGTCAAGAATGTTTTACTAAATATGATTGATAGGACTGGGGGGCTGTATAAAAATTTAAATTTCGTAACTCTTTCAAAATTTGATTTTTTGAAAAACATTGAATAGACCCAAAATTCCTTTCGTAATTTGGAGATTTTTTCCTAAATGAACTATATGCGTATCTCTAACGGTTTAGAAATTAGCTATTGGTCCACGATAGGAGTGGACACCCTGTATGTATAATGAATGTCTATGTGTTTGTGTATGTTCCTTATACAAATCCTCAACTTAGGTTAGATTATTGCTGAATTTGGCACGGATGTGCTTTAATGCTGGAGAATTCACATTTGTAAACAACAACAAAAACAAAAAAATGCGTTTGCTTTACAAAGTAATCACATAACATCTATGTAACATTTCAGTTGTTTAAATTCATATTCACATTCAGTATGACCAACTATACCATTTCAATTTATTGTTCTTTTATAAATTATTACAAAATAAGAGTAATTCTCAGAAAAAGATGAACAAATTAAGAAATAAATAAAAAGTTCTACAAGCAGTGTTAGAGTACTTTTTTGTGGAGCCATTATATTTATTTGTTCGGTTTTAAGTGTTTCAAAATTTTAGTTTTTAAAGTTTGGTTTTGTTCTGTTTTGAGTTTTAATTATATATATATTGTTTCCAGCTGCCGATCAACCAGCAGAAGTGAAAGCTGAACTGTGAAATATCTAATCTTTGTAAATATTCTAAATGTATATTTGTGATACAGAAATATTTATATGTATACAACTTGTGGAAAATGTTATTTTATAAACATTTAAGTGAGACATTGTTCAATAAAAATGTTTATTTTTATCTTGAAAATGTCATTTGCTGTGCATGCAATTTTCCTTTAAAATGTCTTTAATCTTGTAACTGCATTAATGCTCCAGGATAGTAAAAATTTGCACTTGTAATATCAAAAACTTATACTTACTATTCAGCAGGATCTTCATCATCTGTGTTGAAAATAGCAATCGTTTGGGGCAGAGTCGATAGTGGTTGTAAAATTTCTTAACAACCAGCTAACCACACTGCCATAATCGATTACAATTGGGTCCTGAAGTTTTTACCTAAAGTAAACAAAAATCTTACCTGCTGCTTGATGCGCAGTAGTGTTCTTGCAGCAGTCCCTTTGTCATAATAAAACTTCTTCCTTTATTCAAATGTACCTAGTCTCCAAAACATTGTGGAACGGTTTGCAATTAGAAGTCCTATTCTAGCACGCTACTTACTCTAAAAGAATTTTTAAAACATACACATTATCATATTATTATATCAAAAAATATGATGAGGATACCATATCGTTATGATTATTATATTACATTTTTTAGCAGTAAAAAAAAAAGTTTTTGTTGAAAACTGGGGAAAAAAAAATCTTCTGCAATCACAAAACTTCTTTAATTAACATCCAATAAAATAATAAAGAATAATCAAAAGGTCTGGTGCACTGTTTTGCCAATCTGTGCCAAATGGCATGAATATGAATTTAAAAACAAAGATGGATTAACCCTTAAATACAGTGGGCTGCCATTTGGCATCATACGCAATTTAGTGTTTTAAAATACTATTAGAACAAATTGAAACTGTTTAATTGCCAATAACAAAGAAAATACTCACTGAAATGCTATTAAACTAATTTCACACATCTAAATACAACACCACTCAAATGGAAAGTATACACTTATTTCTTCTCTTAACACTCACAGGTATAGGACAGCGTTTTGTTTGGTTTAGTTGGGCTTAAATATGCCTATGTCTTGTTTTATTCTATGATGAGTTTAACTACTAGTAAAATAGTAAGGCATTTTGGTAATGTTATAAACATTTTAGGAAATTTGTTTGCAAATTATTTGTTGCTTTTGCAGTGAATGCCCAACGTTGGTTATCAGTTTTTTAATCATAAACCATACTTGAGTCTAAAGCCAAATAACATAGTTAAAAGTGATTTTAAAAAACCCCGATGCTTATACTATGCATTGGAATTTTACTGATACTCTTTTTACTGAAAATCAAAGTTGAAAACTATAATCAACATGTAATAATTGCGTTATTGTAATGAGTGTAGTGTCTTAGTATAGTCATTTAATCAAATCAGAAGTTTGGACTGGAAATGGGTCAAAAATGAGCGAAAGTGGCTTAAGACACTGAAGTTTCACAGTGACTGTGTGTGATGTTCCGGATCTGTAACTGTTTTGGGGAGGAGGGGGTAAGAAAATGCGGGATAAACATCAGGGCAGGCTCCTAGCTTTTTAATAATGGCCAATGAAAAAGACAATACTGAAGCCTGACTTGGATAAACAGAAAACAACTTTTTCAAAAACAGTTTTGCAAGGCTATTGGTACTACAATTTTGACTCAAAATGTTTAAAACTGGCTCCATATTGTTGGCTGTACTCTGGCAGACTAACGGTATGTTATGTTAACAGTAAGGCACCATCCTATCCCCAAGCAGTGCAACAGAGCATGTGTAGTGGAGAAAAAATGAATAGTGCAACTTTTTCCTGCTGAGTCCTAATTTTCTGTTTCTTCTGGCAAAACACATATTTTCAGAAAGCGGGAACGAGGTATTAAAAACAACCCTTTGCTTGTAACATGGAAGCTGACATGAAAATGTCAAATTTGGCAGAAAGGTGTATATATATATATATATATATATATATATATATATATATATATATATATATATATATATATATATATATATATATATATATATATATATATATATATACATATATATATATATATATATATATATATATATATGGGGTAATGTAGGGTAATATCTATGCAAACATATCTATTAGTGGATGCACCAATTTCCACATCATTCGAATGGAATTTGACGAGTCTCCAAATGTGGGGATGTTTTTCTGAAACACATTGTAGTCCTTTCTTCTCTGGATGAGAAGATAGATTTTCATGTAATTGGATGACCGTTGCAGGTGACGTCAGGGCCCGGCTAGCCCATGAAGTTAGGGGAAGCTCTGTCTCATTTAGAGGCCCCATGCTTTTTGAGAAGAGGAGGGGGGGGATTTCTATGCTCTTGAGACATTGAAACAAATCTCATTAAGGGTACCTATCATTTCTAAGAGCTGTTCAAGCAGAATTCAGATTAAAGTCTGTCCCCTTCCTCCACTAAAATGTAGAATTTTCATACAGAATACACATGGTTGTATTGCAATTCTATGATTCGATTTTAAATTAGATTTTTCTTTACTGAATTAATGAAACATAATAAAAGTACATTACAAAAAAGGTGGGTCAAATCCTACATTTAAAAATAGCTTGTGGTGGGATTAATGTTTTATGAAATGTGTCTATACTTTTAAAACTTTCTAGAAATTTTTATTCAACCAGTTATAATGTTTACAATTACCTGCAGATATGCATTTAAAAGCAGGAACTAGAATTTTAAATCACAAGTTTTCGGTCATTTTTGGGCCCATTGAAAATTTTTTACTAGATGCTCAAGCTTCCCGTGCCTTTTGGGTAATCTGGCCCTGGGTGCCGTTGAAATTGTGCTAACTTGATGAATGGTTCCTTTTTGAGGCAGGATCAGGAATCATCCAAATGATGAGATCCAGTGTTCTCTGTAGAAATGAAAAAGAGGTTTAGGACTAATCAAATGTGTTGCTGGCCACTAGGGTGACTCGTTTTGCACTTCTTTTTCTGGAACAAAATGTTACAGTCAATCCCCATGGACTAGTTCAGACATATAAAATCTTTTTTGAATCAAATAATCTCCTCAGTGGCGCACCAAGGATTGTTTCCTGGGAGGGGATAGGTGGCCCTCCTTCGATAAGTTTTCGAATTTGAAGTCCTATAGAGAGAAAGTGAAGATATTTTTGGCGAAATTAAAACGGAGGTTGGGAGCTATCTCTCGGCAAATTTCCAAAGGTCAAGTCCAAAAAACACAATTTAAAGCAGTTTGGTCTCACAAGGGTCATATCATCTCCAAGCTTCTAGGAAGAGCTTGAGCCCTTTAGCTTCCCTGTGGGTGCGCCACTGAATTTCCTGGTTTGATATTAGTTTTTTAAAGCTGTTAAAGGTATTGGTAGTCAATTTTTGTTTTGTTTTTATCTGTACAAAAACTCAACTCGATTTTTCCGTTAGAAATACATGTCAACGAATTTCATTCATTGAAAAGAATGAATGGTCCAAATTTATAACATAAAAAACGAACCCTAAAGTTGCTATAACTCTCCCGATTTTCAGCCGCCTTATAATTAATTTTCTCGATTTCCAAAATAATCTTAGTAAGTTCTCCGTGTTTTTAAAGTTGAGTTAAATATTTTGATCTATTTTACTGTGTAAATTGATGAGATTTGAGACTTCCAACTTCACTTGCTCACCGATTTCTGCCTTAATCAAAGTTTTTCTCTTCAATTGGTTCTTTGAAATTTGCCATAAATTCGGCAGATAGAGAAAACGAAGTTAAAACTTTTTTTTTTTTTTTCATTTCTCATCTTCACTGATTTTTAGCCCTTCACTAATTTTTTTAGGAAAAAATGGATAAACAAAATATTAATGTATTGGAAAACAAATTTTAAGAAATTTAAGCGGATTTTGCTTTAAGTTACTGCTCTCTTACTGATATTTTTCGTTCTATAAAATTTTTGTCTTGTTTCTCATGATTTTTTAAAGATCTTTAGTCTCTAATGTTTGAATTTAAACTTCTTGTTGCAACATTGCACATACGTGTTTAGTTTACATAAAATGATATTTATTTACTCTGTTAAGAAATTTATGTATCGAGTACATACATTTAAAAAAAAAAATATTTTTGCTGCCGATTAATCGACCCAATTTTGCCGATCAACAATAATCGGCAAAGTGGCTGATTAATCGGTGGATCCCTAACGTAGGAATTTTTTTTAAAAACAAGGATGGGGGGGGGGAGGCTTTATAAAAAAAATGGTGCATGTGGGGGAAAACTGTGGTCATATAGTGTGCTCAGTATATAGTGTAGTTACCCCACCATCGAAAAAATGTTCGCTAAACAGGTGAATCTTATCAAAATGCTTTTTTTCAAGTAATGAAAAGCACTGCGCGATCTGTTTATATAACCAGCATGTTTTGTGTCAAAAAAGAACTTTTGGAGCACGAGCACATACAAGATAGTTTTTTTTTAAATCAAAATGTAGAACATGTCCTGTGTTGTTTGCTTGTACAAACATTTTAAACAGAACGCAGTTTATTTATACGATGGTACCCTATTCAATTCAAAATAAATTTGAAACATAAAGCGATTTTTTTTAATTCCACAAACAGTAAAAATACTGCACCATTTATTTCATGCTCTAAAAATATCATCAACTTTCATGGCTTCCCATTCTTAAATCAAAATGTTTTCGTCAACAGATAAAAATGCCTGCTGAAATCACACGTAAGAAAGAGGATAAAATATCTTCGAACATAAAAAACTGGTTTTACAATTCAACCCCACCTCCCATTTCCTCATGACTTGTACCTGTCAATTGTTCTGATAAAACCTCCAACTATAATTATTATATTGAATAGTTCCTTGAGACTTTCAGATGTGATCAATTATTTTTAATGTAATCATTACGACCGATACAAGAAATAATAATGACCAATTCATCCTTTTTTTCCCTTCTGCAACTTGATAGTTGTATGACAGCCATTTTCAATTTCAGTTTGTGGTTGATGGTAATGAAAGCGTTTCCCCTTCCTCTGCATTCCCATTACGTTAATTAACTCAGGGTCTTCAGTGTTCTTATCGCAGACATTTCCGTCCCTCAGGATTGCCGCTGATGAAATGCCTTTGTAATTCATGTATACGTTACATCTATTTTATGAGGGGGCTGGGACAGAGCATTTTTTAACATAGGGACTAGGTGACACTAATGTCGCCTAGTGAAGAAAATTTGTCGCCTAGAAAATGCAAAACAGAGTCACTGGGCGACATTGTAAAATCCTTGGTCACTCCTAGTACGAAATTTTTCTTTCTATTTTTTCCCCTTCCTAAAAGCCTCCACCGCTTCTCCTACAGCCTCCAACAAAACCTGTTCCTTTTTTCTGCCCATTGATGTTGGTAAACAGAAAGAGGTGAGGCGACTCCTTCCCATTAAAAACCCCATTAAATATAATTTTACAAATATTGGGTAAAATTTTCCATTTTTTTTTTTTTGAAATATTATTTAAAATATTAAAAATATTTTTTTTTTTGTAAAATTTTATATCTATTTTGGTTTCTCCTCCCTCTCCCCACCCCAAACACATTCAATAACAGACAACCGCCCCGTGTCGCCCAGTGAAAAATCCTTAAAAAATGCTCTGGGCTGGGAATGGCTCTAACTTTCAGCAAATTCTGATGGTGAACAAAAATATATAACTTAGCAAAAGGCCTTTTCATATTTATGTGATTGAAGGTTTATGCAGAAATGTCTAACAATCACGGAAGCATGCACCAAAACAAGACGAACATAAAATTACGTATCGTGTTTTGAAGTCGGGACAATAGAAAACAGATATGAAAATGCATTGTTTTTTTTTGGGGGGGGGGGACTGCTAAACTAAACGGAAATCGACGTGCAATCAATACATCTTTGAACCATTCAGGGATGAATACCCCAAAAATAAGCTGGGTTACAGTTTCAAAGGTTCTATGAAATAGGAAAGATTCACGACAGCGTTTAAAATTTCCTTTCGTAGATACAATATTTGTAGATAAAATATCAAAAATAAATAAATTCAAACTGCAATAATTATGTTATACAAATCCACACAATGATAAAAACTGCATTAAAAATCAATAATCGCAACACCTTGGAGACACCACTTTCACATTGAATAAAGTTTTCTACAAATTAGTTGTCTGAAGAAGTGCACTTACATTGGAGAAAAGTTAATCCTTTTTCAGGCACACTGTGAAATAGAATATTGAATGTTGTTACTGTTCTACCATATTTTTAGTTTTTTACCTCCGACGCAATAAGGAAGGGGGTCATAGGTTTGACGTGTCTGTGTGTCTGTAGATCTGTGTATCTGCCTGTGGCACTTTAGTGCCTAAACGGATGGACTGATTTTGATTTTTTTTTTTTTTTGAAAGGAGAGTTGATCGAGAATGTTCTTAGCTAGGTCGCGTCTTCGGATGACATTAAATAACGAAGATATTAATTGAAAACCTTTAAAATGTTTTTCGCGATTTTTGAAGTGAAAACATACTTGAAAATTTAAAACAATAGTCCCAAAAGAAATAGAAAATTTTTATGCGTCCGATAGAATATGTATTTGGAACTTCCATGTTATACAGAACACGAGCTATGACGTTTTTTAGCAAATACAGTTAAGTTTACCTTTTATTTACGCGATTGGAATTACATGTGATTGTTGGCAGACAAGAAAAGAGAACTCAATGATTTCAAAAGTTTATTTGGCTGCCAGTTCTCATTTGTTAACAATTAAAATACTTGTAATTGATTTTAGCATAAGGATTTTTTGAAGATAAAAAATAAAGATAACGGAAGAGTTAGCTACTATGTGATTTGAAGGGTTTGGAGGATTAAGAGGTATGTTACATTTTTTGAAAATTCACTCTGGACAATGTTAATCCATTTATTCCCAGTAGCCCAAAAACGGGACGCTTGTTAGTTACTGCATACAAAAACCTGTAATGGGTATATCCTTTTACTAAAGCTGTTTTTCACAAGATAAATAGTCCTTCTTTTTGAGAAAACCAGTTAGAACCACTATTTGGATATCAGAGTTTATTTATTGACAGCTATTTTCAGACAAATCAGTCAAGCAACGATCTAGAATGGATAGCCACAGAAAGTAATTTTTTCTTGCGAACCTATCTCTATCTCTACTCTCTACTAATAATAAAGCTGAAGGTGGGTTTTTCTTTCTCTCTTTCTTTCTTTCTTTCTTTCTGTCTGTTACGCGCGTAGCGCCAAAACCGTTCGGTCAATTTTCATGCCATTGGCACAAAATTAGTTTGAAGCATGTAGTTTTGCACCTCGAAGCGATTTTTCGAAAATTCCATTTCGTTCTTTTTCTATTCGAATTCTTAGCGGAAATTCGATAAAATAGGGAAGAAATATTTCATACACATTTTCTAGTCTTATGTCATTCGAAAGCTTGAAATTTTCTGCACAAAATGAAGTTTTTTCGAAGTTTCTACGATCCTCAGGAGAGCTGTAGCAATTGTTTTTAGAATCCCGGAATTCAAGGCTTACCTTCAGTAAAGCAAGCCAAACGATTCTAAAATGGTTGAGCTCTAGAATAAAATTTGTTTGAAAAGAGAGATAAAATGAATTATTTTATCAACGGAAATCAACTTTTCATGCTGTTACTATGGTTACGTGTTCATACTTATTTTTGTTTCGTTCTTTTTCCAGGGTAGCCAGAAGTAGTATTTTTGATTCTACGGTAGTATTTTTTCGGCCCAAATAAGGAGCGTAGTATTTTTCTCGCAACCCTGTTTCCAATATACTAATGACTTAATTAAAAGATTTGGCGGATTTTTTTTTTTTTTTTTTCATTTTCATAGATTTTGCATTTCAGCAACATTGATTTTGGCAACGTTTGGAAACAGTAGTATTTGTAAAATTTTTTTTAGAGGAGGCGTAGTATTTTTTGTTCCAATTCTCTGGCAACCCTGTCTCTTTCCCGGAGAAGATGCTTTGGGCCCCTGCTTGGCGCGTTTTCAAAAAGTCAACTACGCAAAATAGCTAGGATTACCACGCTTGGCGCGCCTATCGCCCATTTAGCGAGAAAAGGGTACCTAAAGCACAGATTAACCAAATATCGTATCAATTGCGGTATTGCATCGTTCTTTTTAAAGTGTTTCATTTCGGAAAATGTATTGTTTTGTTTTTTAAGCTAGGAAAAAAAACTTTCTTCTTTTAAACTTTGGTAAGATTTCTGTTGGTTTCTGTTATCAACAAAATTGTTCTTATTTTCTCTTTTGGCCTATTTTTGTGCACCCCCCTTGGAGTTGCATTCGAATGTTCCAAGGGGGTGTTTTACCCCATTTATTGGGTAAATCAGTGTTTTCAATGCAAGGTGATATGAATTGGTTATTGGCGCGACCACTTGGCGATATATCGCCAAGCTTTTGATCGCCAAGTATTTTTTGCATTGTTTCGTAACAAATTGGGGATTCAAATGTTTGAATTGTTATCTTGCTCACTCCAAGCACTATTTTAGCACTTAAGGCATCTACTAAGAAATTTACACGTAAAATTAAGTAGTGTGGGGTCCATATCAGATCTTTATATCACTTTGAAGGAATTATAGTTGAATAAAACTAAAATAGAGCATTTTTTCTGCTATATCAATTATTTTACAAATGAACTTTTAATTTTATACCACAGGCAAAGCCGTGCGGGTACCGCTAGTTTTTCATAAAATTAAACTATTTTAAAATGATTTGCTTAAAATTGATTGCAGATGCCTTCTGTAATGTTACTTTGCAAAAGTAAAGTCAAGTAAGGTCGTATTTTGCTCACATATCTGAAAAATATCCCATTAACAGGACGTTAAATAACTTAATAAATGTGGCAATGGAGAACAATTTTAAGCCTAAAATGTATGCAAACCATTTCAAGTAAGAGTTTTAAGCAGATGCAAATTGAAAAAAAAAAATGTTTAAAAAAGTTGGGCATAAATGGGTTAAGCAATGGATACAGGTAAGCAAAAAAAATTTGGTACATCAAAAAGTAGATGTCATTAGACCAACCTCATACGCACACTTAACAACAAAACCAGAAAACAAAAAAGCTGCAACAACTGCAACAGTAAAACTTTAAGCTTAAACTACTCGTAATTTGTCACATAACCCCTTCATATCCCAAGATCTTAATTTACATGTCAGTGGGCTTGGTTTTCGTTGTATTCCGGTAAAATTTGTAACGAGTGTACTTTGGGTTCGACATCGAAGGCAAAACATCGATGTTTTGAGACATCAACGTTAAGAAATTAAGACATGGATGGGATTCATACATCGACCAAAAAACATCGATGTTTTAAGACATCGACGTTAAGAAATTAAGACATGGATGGGATTCATACATCGACCAAAAAACATCGATGTTTTAAGACATCGACGTTAAGAAATTAAGACATGGATGGGATTCATACATCGACCAAAAAACATCGATGTTTCACAACATTGATATATTTAATTGCATACACATTTAAATGAACAGTAATACAGTGACTCCTCATTACATTGCACCTCTTTACATCACTCAATTAGTTTTATCTTTTATTTCTTGAAAAACATCAACCGTGTGATATCGATGTCAATTATAAAAAACTTTTTTTAGCGAGATAGATACTGCAACAGCTTATTAATTGTGTAACTTTTATTTATAGCAGATTTTTGTGAATTTATTTTTCCTAAATGAAAAACATCTTCATCGAAAAAAATGTCAAGCGCAAAATAACGATTTTTAAAAATCATTGACCGTAAATCATCGTTAGTATTTAAAGGAAAAAAAAACTTTATTTCAATACGATAGATATTGCGACTGTTCTTTTTACTGAAATGTAAAACTGACTTCGAAAGGAAAAAAATCTGAAAGCAAAACATCGATCATTAAAAGACATCGACGATGCAACTTTTGGTAGCATATTTTAATGTTTTTTTTTTTTTTCTTGCTGAAATCCAAAACAACGACATAAAAAATTATAAGATAAAAAATATTTAATAAAAAAACGACGATGGAAACTTCGAAAAATGGAAACTTCGTAATATGTCTGCTAATCGCATAAATTTATCAAGCTTTCTCTACTGGATAAAAAACATCAACATCGAAAAAACATCGAACCCAAACCCGAACCTGAGAAATTGCGTCCCTCCCTCATGGCAGTGTCGATAGAAAGTCACAGGAGCTCACTGCGGCTTACCCAAAAAATTCCTCATTCGAAAAATTTTAATTGATTGACAAGGAAATTTTCGAGATAATACTGCAACTTTGATATTCCTCTACTATTAAGTGTATTTAATGGCGACCAATGTTCCTTTTCATTAGATGTTATGCATGTATGATATGCGTTCTTGCTCGTATTTTATCATTTGGCTAATTGAGAATTTGCCGAAATGAAATGTCTTGAAATCTATGAGATCTAAAATTGTTGGGAAAGGATAACTCATCCCAACGATGTTAGTTCAGAGCACCCCTGCTTTTCTCCAACATTTCATGTAAATTCAATAAAACCAATAACACTTGCACAATTCGTTGCTCAACGTTTTTTTTTTTTTTTTTTTTTTTTTTGAGAATTAAGGATCGTTTCATTTCCCATTATAGTTCTTATTCTTTCAAGTTTATTTTTTTCTTTAATATTTTTGTACATATCGTGGGGTTACAAGTGAATCACACTAAGTCAAAATTATTAATTTTCAGATTTTCAGTTTATCTTACACACAAAAATGAGTGGTTTCTACTGGTGAAACCCACTAAATCATATCTTTATTATGCAATGCTATACTAGTGAAACACACTAAGTCGTATAATTAATGATAATTATTAATGCCCTTCCATTATCATGCTGGGGATAATAAAATAAGCATGCCAGAGTCAAGAATGGTTCGTAATAACCAAAAAATACCATTACTATAATTTAATTTGATTTAATTATGTCAATTTCAAAGAAGTTAAAATAAAAAAAAATTCGATCAGCGTTTTCTCAAAATCATGTTTTTTGACTTAGGGTCCTGCTCCACATCAGCAGAAAACGCGACCGAAACCGAAGGCAGAAACCGAAAATCCGGGTATTTTCCATAGGAACACTATTTAATCCATTTTACGTTTCTGCTTTATTCTTCTGCTTTACGTCAATGTGGAGCACAGCCCTTAGTGTGTTTCACTTGTAACCCCACGATATATATTTATTTTTTGCTCAACTTTTTTTTGATCGTCGATATGCGACCCCTGGCAAAAGCCACTCCAGCCAACCTCTAGATATGCCATTTAGAACAAATACATTGCCCTTCTGGAAAAGTTTGAAATGATAGTTACATATCTTCTAAAAAACTAGTAATTTGGACAGACCTCAAATTACATTCCATTCCTATCTAAAATGTGAAAAAAAAGTTAGATGTAAAAAAAATATTGTGTATCATTTATAAAATATATACTAATAATTCTTTTTTTTTTTTCATTTTCATAGCATTTATAGAGCTGTTGATAAACAAAATTAAGCAACAAATTGTGATAAAATTCTCTGGACATTTCCTATTCTACCGGATTTTCAATAAAATGAGTACAATAATTATAAATCTGAGATCTGAAGTAGCTTTCATCCAAAAGATCAAATCCTTGTGCATTAAAAAAGGGATTCCTTATAGCTCTAAAGCAGGGTGCACAATTTTTATGACTAGTCAAACCCCGCTTTAACGAACCTTTGACGGACCGGTTTAAGAGATCGCCATAGCAGAGAGTTCGCTACTTTTGATTTTTCAAAAAAAAAAAAAAAAAAAAAATCCCGTTTCGCTAAGATACGCCTAAGATGAACCTCTAATTGCACGATATTTCCATTGTATTTAATTATGAGCAAACATCAAAAAATTACCATTTCAAAAAAATATCCCTATCATGGAAGCAAGACGTTATTTTTGGTTGTAAGCTTTAGAATTTTATATGCATTTCGAAAATTTTTATTCGCCTATTGAAAATAAATCCACAGCATGCTGATCTATTGCTTCAGACAAAAAAGAGACAGAGAGAGAGAAATAAATGATCAAAAAACTGACAGCAGCCATTGGAACAGAAATCGAAGTTCCTGGACTTGTATTTTTCGTTTCGAAGTATAAGATCAGTCCATAGTCAAATTATTGTTTTGGATAAGGTTTTTGAATTCTTACAAAATTACTGAAATTTATACAACCAAAAAAGGTTAACCCATTAATGCCTGACATTTTTTTTCCAAAGATATTTTGTATACTGGTTACAAACAGTGTTTAATGGACCGGAAAAATAATTAAAAAAATATCATGTAAAAATAATTTTTTTATTATGGAAAGAAAAATCGTCCCTTAAAAGTTACGATAGACCCCCAGAGGGTACATACTTTTTTTACTAAATTTTTTTCTGCCTACAATATAACATTTAAAAAGACATTTTATAAGCAGAAATAAAATCAGCAATTAACATAAACTGGGAAGCTGGGAATAACTTTGAAAACTTAGCTTTTTTTCTTGAGATTGTAAACGATGTCATTTTTTTGATAAAGATGATATTAAAATTGCTGCAGAACACACTTTACAATGGTTATGTGCTGCAATCTGTTAATAACGAATTGAAACAATGCCAAGGTACTAATTGAACACTATTATTTGGTTAAAAAGTTCATTTTTGAGAAATTCAGACCTTTTTTTGGACCGTCCCTAAAAAGGACGCAAGGCATTGATGGTTTAAGCTTCTTAGTACATGTTCAAAATCAACAATTCTTGCCAATAAAATTTGTCTGAATTAGAATTTTTGGATCGCTGTTGCCGATTCTCAAGTATTTGGCGATCGTTATACAAGCGTATGAAGTTGCATTGATGACACAGAGCTTCAGTTCGGACTAATTAAAAGATTCGCTACAACCGAGGGATTGCTATATCCCAGGTTCACTGTAGCGGGGTTCCACTGTATTTGACCGTTTAAAGCTGACTTTTATTTATATAATACGTTTTCGAGGAAAAAAAATGCAATGTAAATTTTCAAATTTTGTTTTTCAAACTCCATTAATGAAATAATTTTATTTTACATTTATTTTTCTTTTTAATGTAACAATTATAACTAAGACAATAATTATCATCTTATTTTTTACATAAAATCAATAAAATCCAGCAAGGAATAGTACTCACGTTCTGGTGATTTATCCTACACAAATAAATTTTGAATAACTGAACTATCTGCCACTGTTTTGAGGGAGGAGCAACAGTCAAAACAATCACAGCAACACACATTAAGTTGACAGCTTAACGAAGTCATAATAATGTCCCTTTTTTCTGTAGTATTAAATTTTAAATATTTTTTGCACAAAAGTAATATTTTCTCATGAAAAGTTTCAGAAACACTGCTATTGACGCCAAAAACTTCGAACTGGAAGCCGATCTTTCTATCCAAAAAATTTCCGGGAAATCTGTCACATCCAGGAGTCAAAATCCGGATGGTCAAATAATCGCCACTGTATTCCAAAAACAGAACATGCGCGCACGCGTTTGCAGCCCCCGCGATGACGCAATCACCAAACAAAGGTCGCCAAGGAGGAGATGAAACCTCGCCAAGCTGGTAGCTGCGCCAAAAATCAATATGGAGTATTACCAGGTCAAGGTGAAGGTTGGGCTCGTGCGATGGGGCATTTTCATTGCCAAGATCAAACGGGTCATAAATATGCGGGCCAGGGATAGAACGAAAGAAAAGTGTCATCCACGGGATTGATAGATAATGATGTGAGCCGACTTGTTCCGGCAATATTCAAAAAAAAAAAAAAAAAAAGAAGTGCTTATTTATGCAAAGTAGAGAAGCTTCGGAAATGATCCCGTTTACATGTTTACTGATGTAAGATCTTTCGATTTGCAATCGATGATTGATGAAAATGCATTTCGCTTAAAAATATCCGAACACGATCAGAATTACCATTGTTAGTTTTGATTCTTTCTAAATAACCTTTTTTTGCACTTGCTCTTCATTGGATGGTGGCATAGAGAAAAGAACTGCTCCCTAGTTGCATGAATGGTAGGACGAGCTCTTTTATTGTTGCCAAAAAAAAAAAAAAAATCAGTCAGTTTTTGTTTGTACAACAACAGGTATTTTATTAAAACTTATACTATTTAAGACGTCTTCATAAAAAATACTTCTTCAAATGCAACCTTTTTTTTTTGTTCATTTATTTATTTTATCTTTGTCGAAAAATGTTTATTTTTCAAAAATATACTTCAAGTATGCACATTTCGTAGTTGTGAAAGCAGACCCGTCATTTCGAGTTTTTCTGGGGGGGGGGGGGGTCAATGTAATTTTTGACTCAAAACAGCAAAAGCCACGGCTCCTAATCTGTAAAAACATTAAATTTCCAAAACCGGAGGGGGGGGGGGGCAATTACCCCACACCCCTAAGTGACGGGCTGCATGAGAAGATTTAGGCGATTTTCACTTTCTCGCCAGGCACCAGAAGCCAGACTTAATCTTCTTTGGGGTGAGGGTATGGTCGTCACATCCCAGAAATGGACATGAAATGTCATATTAGAACTAGCAAAACATCTGTTAAATCCAAAATTTCTGGGGCTGACCTTCAAAACCATTCTTTTGTGAAGTGCTTTTGTTTCACAGACGCCATTTTAGTTTTCAGCCAATTCTATGCCATTATCTAAATTTGTACCATCTCGGAAATGTTTTTGTGAAACTAGGATCCTAATAAAGTAAAGAAATATATGTAAATCTTAAATGTTTTTTTTTAAGTACAATTTCTTTTTCAATACAAGACTTAATAAGCACCGTGTACTTATGAAAATTTTCAAATTAATAATACAGTTTACTAGTTTCTTTGATTCACATCATCATTTTAGGAGAATATTTTTCATCATTTGTTTATTTTCCATCAGAGAATCAATCCATCAACATTCTACTAGTATATTGTAATATATATATATATATATATATATATATATATATATATATAAACATATGAAACATTGGCTACAGGCGAAAACATAAATGAATATTTTTTATGATGAACGCTTCATCCGATTACAGAAAAAAGAATCATGATTCTTAATATGTGTATAGCCCATGAAGAGAATAATGCATTTTGAAGAATTTTTCTACTGTTGCCTCATTGTGAATGCTTGGAACTTAATAATTGTTAACTCCAAAATTTGAATGCCACTGAATGTTTCTTTTAGTATGACACTGACTTTCAGACCGAGTCTCGTTAGGACAACTCGAGATAGAAGCGTTTCCAGATGTATGAAAGGTATACCTGTGGAAAATGATAATATCAAGAATTGTACCAAGGTTGAAGAGAAAGCTGAAGGGCTCATCATTTCGATGGTTCGCCAAGCTACAACCACTTCAACATGAAGAGTGACGACTAGTTAGGAAAAGTTCAACTTGTAGACTCAAAAATGAAGCCTATCTTGTAGTTTACGGAGACTGACAGTCGACGATCAAGCGGGCAGGACGTATGCATCTATAGTCCTGCTACAAAAACACACTAGGCTCTACAAGAATTCACTCCATTTCGGGAGGGCGTCCTGTATCGAAAATGGGAATCTAGAGAAGGTAAAACAACTAAGTGGCAATTACTGCTACCCCGTTCAAGAATGTTGTTTAATTCTAAAATAACTGTACAGTAGTTTGACTGGAGAACAATTTGGTATCTTGAAGGCCTTCAACAAATATTGAGAGCGCTTCTTCTGGAGCAAAGCGAAGGATGACGAGAATCTGTACCATTCCAGAAATATCTGTGCTGCCCATACAGGACAGAAGAAAAGCAGTAGAAAACTGCATCATTTCAACGTCGAGGCTCCTTTCTAACGAATTGAAATAGATATCCTGGATTCTCTACCAGGAACTACTGAAGGAAACAAATAAGCGATCATGGCCATGGGAATATTTCCCCAAATTGCCCGAAACATATCCCATCACGGAATCAAGAAGCTTCCATCGTGGCAGAGATTCTAGTTCAGAAATGGATTCTGAGGGTATCTCCTAAGGTATGGGACACCGCTAAAAATTCATTCCAAACAAGAGACGAATTTTACCTCTGCTGTGTTCAAGGGCCTACGTCAAGTTTCTTCCGAGGAAACTCGAACATCATTAAAGCCACAATCGAAGCTCTGCCTAAAAAATTTACGAGTTGTCCCGTACCAAGTGCGGTCGCTCGCTGGTGCTCTAATTTCACATTAGCTACCAGTTTTTTTTTGGCTCTCTTTGCTTTATATAAGAGGATTTTTGCCTCCAACTCGACTACTTTCGTATTCCACGCTGATGAGAGCAGAATAAGCTCGAAACAGCTGTCCATGGATCGAAATAGCTGAGTTGGCGGTATATTGCATATGTATACAATGTTTATTTAACTTGGGCCGTGGTGGTCCGATCGGTAAGGCATCGGACTCGTGTCCGGAGGGACCCGGGTTCGATCCCAGCCGATCAAAGATCCACCGTCTTGATTAATGGTGGCTGGGAGACGTTAAAAATGTCGTGGTCACAAAGTCCTCTAAGTGAAACGATACCTCTGGGGGTGCTGGGCCTAGGGTTTGCTCGACCCTAGGTTCTGGTTCAAAATTAAGAACAGAGCGCTCTTCAGGGCCCTATCCCGGTTAAACCACTAAACTGTGGTAGGTACGGGGGACCCTGGAGTGTGAAATGTTTATTTAACATACTCAGCTATTTGAAACTTGTAAGCACCTCACAAACTGTTTAAAACCATTTTTAGTAATACATTAACCTTTTCCAACAATAGGAACCGAATTTATACCATATTTTTTTAACTGCAATGTTCAACGTAAGATACTGTTACGATGCACAAAATGAATGATCAATGAGAGAGAGACCTAAATAAAACAGTACAGTACGTAGTAATGATAAAATACTGCACAATAACAGTACTATACAGTACATACAGTATATTTTTTGACAAATAAAACAATGATGATTTATGCTGTGTGATCAGATCATTATTCTAATGTATTTCTAAATACAGGTGCTTCGCCTTTTCTGTTAAAACGTTTCCATCCACGGTAACACTCTTCTTCCTGGTCTCTTTAATTCAAAATACAAGAATGGCTTCTATTTTTATAATATTTGCACTTTGCTTAGACACTATTCTGTGAGCTTCAACCTCAACCTTGAAACTAAATTCTGAACTTTAATTGATTTTCTTTTCCTGACTTTCAATGCTACATATGAAGATTCACTCATGCCAAGTTGTCGTGCTATTTGCGACCGACTTTTTTAGTTGTTCAAGCACATCGAGAATACTTGTCTTTTCTTAAACTTTCTCTTTTTCTTTCATTTTCACAAATAGTGCACTCAAGTGCTGTTGAATTTCGACAACTTTCGTATTTATAATGACACAAATAAATGAGAAATGTAGAAAGGTTTTTTTTTTTGTATAAATTGACAAAACGGCAGTAAGGTGTGTAATGTTTTCCCACTGTAGTATAGACATTATAAGTTTTTGTACTTGTGCTACATTCGCTTTTTCAACCTTTTCTTGTTCTCGTTTTTAAAAAACCCTTGTACTTGCAAGGTTGCGTTTGAAAAGCGGAATTTATTTTTTCAGATGATTATTCTTTTTTTTTTTTTTTTTTGATTTTTTAGTAACTATAACTCAAGTTACTCCTTCTAAGAATGGTATTTTTAGCTTTGTCATTTCTCTTTTGGTCAAAATGATTGTCATGTAATTATTTTTTTCGTTAAGATTGCTAATTTCTACACTCACAATACTACCTAATTGACTCCTTCAAAGAATAATTTTATCAGTTACTGGCTGCGTGGCCCGACTCTGCCCGGTCCTCACAGTTGATATTTCCTTTTTTTAATTAAATTAATTTCCCTATTCTGAATAAAGATACCGAAATAGACAATATTGCAACATTTTTAATGTGTCGATATTTTTCTGATTAGCATAACGTGTGAAGATAGCCTCTATTTTTTGCAAAGAATAAGTCTTGAATTAAGTAGCTGCTAGTAATTGAAAATAAATTTTTATTAAAAGCCCTCCTAAATTAGACCAGTCATTACAGCTTCCATGCAGTTTTGTTTTAAGTTTCAGGTTTAGTCAGCGTAATTAACAATGTTTCAATCAATGTTTATTTTTATTAACGATATTATGAAAATTGGTGCAAAAAATTGGATGACATTTTGAAATTATTTTGGAAAAATTAGGAAAAAGGAGAAAAATAAATCTTTTATAAGATTAAAATTAGTAACTATTTCTGAAATGGGAATTGTGAAAAAGGGGAGAACAAAGCAGCGGTGGTGAAATTGGTAGATAAAAATAATCATCCTGATCATTAATCGGCTTCACCGATTAATCGGCAAACTGTCAATTTGCTTATCTGTACACCCCTAGTATTAAATATAGCCGTGAGTCTTCATAACGGCCTGTACAATTTCATTAATATTTTCGGTATGTACGTCTACCGATCCCAGGTAGCCCAGGTAGCACAAAAAACGTTTAAACGTTTTATAAACGTTTTTAATCCGTCGTCACAACGTTAATAACCATTTTACAACCTTTAAAAAACGAAGTGTGCTACTTGGGATAGCTCTTATTCTTTTTTAGAGCAGCACTTATAAGCTGGGCAGTAATGGTGTGACTTCGAAGTCGAAATTTGTGTTGAAACATCGATGTTTTTACCATCAGTATCACAGGGTTGATGGTGCAGTGTGTAGTAGCTAGTCATTCTCGTATTCCGTAGCGGGCTCGATTCCCATCCCTCGCGCTGGTTTAACTTCCCTCTCAGTGCTGTAAAACTCTGTCCTGTACTATACTATCTGTCAATTTTAAAATACGTCTTGTATTTGCCCGGATGCAAAACACCTGAACGCAGTCCTCTATGTATGTGCAGCTGATTAGCTTCTATGAAGATAAAGTTCTAATATCGATGTTTTTCAGATATCAATGTCTTATAATTGAATCTAAAATATCCCTTAAAATGAGAATATGTTTAAATTTATGATGAAAACATCATTATTATTTATTGAGACATCTTCTTTTTACAGTTGGAAAGAGTTGTCTCTAGAAGTAGACATATATATTGCATGTAATCAACTTTGAAATATTTTACAAATTTCTTCAATTGATTCGTATTAATTATTACATTCTTACATTCAGTTTTTTAATTATTCCAGTAGACATTTAAAAGATGTTTAGTAGTTATTCCAGTTAACTGCTATTAATGTTTCAGTTTTCTGTACTTTGTTAAAATGTCTAACTTATTTATCTCTTTGCATTACTTTATTTGAAATGTTAATAATCAATTATCATAAATCATTAACTTATTCTTGATAGTTTAAAAATGATCTTAATTGATAAAGTGATTACTGTGAATTTAGCTCTACAATTAAAACATTTTTTAATAGTTTTTAATATGCAGAAATACACATGGAAAAATGCGATGTTTCAGAACATCGGTGTTTTTTGGGTGGATGCATTGATTCTATCGATGCGTAGATATTGAACATCGATGTTTTCTCATCGATGTCCCACCACAACTTGGCAGTCAAAAACATTGCGCCAGTGTTAGCGGCGTTCTGAGCAGTTATCACAATTTCTGTAGACTCTCCTACCTTCCTTCATACCTCTGTGATGGTTGGTCCTTAGCCTGACAATAGCTTTTGTCTTGATTCTGTCGGAATTTAAAAAACAAAGCTGGTGTTTCGTCGAAATTAATTTTTTTCATGATTTAGATTTAACTATTGCATTAGCATCTTGTAGAGTCAGGGGTGCCCATCCCCCCCCCCCCAAGCTCAATGGCGCAAATTCCCTCCCAAAAATTTTCACAACCCTCTGTTGCTTTTTATTTTTTACTTTTACCCCTTTTTTTATTTTTTAAAATATTCTTTATTTTTTAAAATATTTTTTATTTATTTAAAAAAAGATTTATTTATTTTTTTAAATATTCTTTATTGTTTTTAAATATTTTTTTTATTTAAAAATTATTTATTTTTTAAAATTATTTCTATTATTTTTTTAGTTATTATGTCTTTTTGGAAGTGCTAATTATGCGCAGAATAGAACCACTTTTTTGCTCTTCCACACATTCCAAGCACACACACAGAAAAAAAATAATAATAAAGTAATAAAAGAAATAATTTAAATCAAAACATAAATTAATGACTATTTTTTATTTAAAAAACAGTAAATAATTTAAATAAAAAAATAATTTAATAAATAATTTAAATAAATAAATAAATAGGTTAGTTTTAAAAAATCCCCCCCAAAATTTTGATGGCGCAAATTGCGCCATAATCCCCCCTGTGGGCACCCCTGTGTAGAGTAACGTTATTATGGTCTAAGTTTTGATTTCTGACATATTTGGCTAATTTGTCTGCATTTTCCCATTTGCGCAAATACTTATTCCCATTTTGTGACTCCTTAATTCCGTGTTCATAGTACCAATTAAACAAAGTTTGAGTTGTTAGACTATAAATAATATTGTTTTATCCCTCACGAAACAGTTGACAACAAGACACATCTTCTATTAGTTCTGTTTATCGACAGAGCTGCGCATTTACGTCACAGAGGGAAGGGGCGCAAGTGACAAAAAACTGTTTGTGTACCTTGTAATCCACAAAATTGACGTATGGTCGGGCACCCTTAATCTAAGCCTCCAGATTTACAAGAGGGAGAGTGCGGATTTGGCCTCCTGCGAAATGGCGACCCGAATTAAGCCAGAACAGCATGGACAGGGGAGCTAGTCTCAATCTGACTCTTTGATCAAAACATAAGGTTCACCCGAACAACAACATGCATTGGTAGGGACAAGAAAGCTAAAAAAAAATTGCAGAATATCACAGATTTTCTCCAGGTATCGTTCTGGGATTTCACGGAATTCGGCCATTTTTCCTGAAAAACGGTAGAGTATTGGTTTCCAGTATTTCTGCGAAATTTTTCCCTGAATTGCTACATGTTGCATGAATGCAGACTGTTGCATCACTGTTGTGAAAAATAAGTTAAGCTGATGCCAAACCCCTTACGAGAAACGTATCTAAATTTCCTCAAAAGGTCCCTGATTTATTCCAAAAGCATTTTATTTCAATTATTTATTTTACTTCAATTGTGTTTTTGCTTCAAGTATTTATTCCAAAAACGTAAAACGACCTGCGTTTACTCAGGAAAGGGTACTGATTTTCAGCGGGAAATTTTTCTGTTTTGGTCAGTTATGTTCCTGGCAAAATTTAGGCACATTAACTGCCCATTATTTTCCAGTAAATGTCTGCGATTTTATTTATTTATTTTTTTTTTCTGCTGTTTCAGCCGCCTTCATTGAAAACTAGAAATTAGAAAGACTTGTGCGTGAAATTAATATAATTTGCGAAAATTACTTTATCGACACAAACTACCGATGAACTCATTGACTAATTCGAACATTCAGTTTTAAAATTGATAAAGGTGTTTCTTAAAACCCCAAAACATATGTCTGCAATTTAGTTGCTTTTTTGTACTTCATCAAAGCTGTTTTCTTTCACAAAGGTACTATTTATTTATTTTTTATTCAGTTTTATATCTTCTCTGATTCAAATGTCTGTTCTTCTGTCATTTCTAGTCTTCTCTGGTTGGTGACGGAATATATTTCATGCAAATAGGAACACTAGATGGTGGATGATTCATGTCGGAATAATACATCTTTAATGTGTCTCTCCGCTTTTTAGCACAAGATGATTAATTTCGATAACTAATTCGGTAGATTTTTTCTTCGTCAACTGGTAAAAAAACAAATTAAAATAAACGAAAAGGAAAAAGAAAAGAGAATTTGTCCAAACTGGCAAATTCGAACATTTAGTTATTCTTTCTCTTGTGGTTGATGATTGAATATTTCGTCCATCAAAGTGGACGTTCACAGATATGAAACTAAGATAAGGCGAGCGAAATTTAATATTCCTTATTAGCAAAAGACGAGAAACACTTTGTCTGAGATTTCATGCAAATGGGAATCTTAGATGATGGATGAGTTATTTCAGTTTGATATAAGATATCGCTAATGTGTTATTTCGCCATTTATCATAAGATGGATGATATATACAATTATTCAGACAGTTTTTAGTTTGTTTTTTTAACTGTGTATGTGCTTCTAAGTTTAAAAGTTCCAACCAATCACAAGTCACAAACCGATGCAAATTTCTTACCGCTCACAGAGAGTCCTTCAACATTATTCAATTTGAAAATTTGAGATTTTATAGCACTAAACAAATTATTTTTATAGTACAGAAAATTACCAATAAAAAACTTTGTAATGTCTTTGTACACACTTTAAGACTTGAATACACATTGTAGTCCAGGCTAGTGTCCATTGAAATGTCATGATACCTAAAATTTTTATATATATGACATTTTTTGATGGTTTCTATATGAATTTGACCTGCTGATTCCGAATCCGTTGAGTGCCAGACGCTAAACCTTGAGCATTTTTGTCAAAATGGCGAAATCCAATATGGCTGCTATAACAGGTATGAAGTAAATTAATGAAAACGTAAGTGCAATAAAACATATTTTACGCTTAAAAATGATTGTACTCTTTAGTCAAAATACAATTCTATTGAAAATAAATATTTATGAAAAGTATACGAATGAAATTTTTACCAAATAATAAAATTCAGTATGTCAGCTTAAAAAGTTGTAAGGTTTAATTTTCAGGTATTAATTTTTAAACCGTAATGGACATGAAAATGGAATTTTTTAACAAAGATAAATGTTTAAAATTATATGCAGGGATCATAAAAATTGTGATTTAGCCTAACAATAACACTAAAAATATTTAGAAACTTTCCAAATTTAAGTTTCGGGATTTTGCCGGTTTAAACCAATTTCCTTGAAGAAACAAGTTTATTTTACGAAAGAGCTTCCTATATTGATACAAGTTGCATGAACGCGGACTTCTCACTGTTGTGAAAGGTGTTTTTAGCTACCAGTTGGAAGGTATATCCAATGTGTTTGTTTAGTGTCTCGCCTTCAGCTCGATTACGGATTGTCCAGATTGACTTCAGCCAAATAACGGTATGTGCAATCTATCGATGTTGTAGTTTTGCAAGAACTGCAAACTTATAAGCAGCTCAGCTATTTGCTTGCAATTTCTGCCTTAGCACTGTCCAATTTTGTTAAACTGCTCCAGGAACCTTCCTGGTAAGCCAGAAAAGTGCCGAACAGAAGAGTTTTTGGAAAGTTCCCAATTTCTTGCCGTAAAGTGACTGACTTTTATTTGGAAGGTTTCTAAATTCATTAAGAAGGTTACTAACTTTAGCTAAGTAGTGAATCATTATCATATCAGCTTCTTCATGAGAAACAAAAGCTTGTTGAATTCCAACACCAATTTAATCGGAAAAGGATTGGTGACAGTAACAATTACTCATTCGCTTGGGGATCGAACACAATCTGCTCACAACAATATTTATTGCGTATTATTATTTGCGTCTTATTTGGTAAAACTTTCAGTACGGTGCCTCTTTTAGAAAGTGGTGACTTTTCATTAAGTTGAAAAACACAATAAACATTTTTCTCTTGTGTGGCTCGACGCTGTGATGTAGTGCTAAATTTATAGTGTCTCTTAAGCAGATTGTGTACCGCTAGAATGGTTTGTATGTCGTGCTTAATAAGGTTTTCTACACCATCAATACTATCACTCAAGCAGCTGGCGTAGCTGGTCAAGATACTGTCCACAATGTTGCACTTTCACCAAGAATGATAATTTCTGGACGAGTCTTATCGCCTACCCTGAAAACTGCTTTAAGTTTTGACTTTAGTGCAGATTTATTTAGACCTCTCTTATTTCAATCATCATCAAATAAAGCAGTAGGATGAGGAGCCAGTTCATGACTAAATAATTTCTGTAAGGAGACTTTTCCTTGATGAATAATTTGAACCATATACCATAATTGTGTCCGGTGTATGATGTGAATCAAAGATTTTAGTCTTCTTTGCGATGAACGTAACCATTTTTTTAACCTTCTTAATATTTGGTGGAATCTTTGAGGCCACGTTTTCTCATATATATGCCACTGTGAATTGCCAATTTTACCCGAGTCCCCTGCATTTGCAGTTATTAGTTTGCAATTCTTGCAAAACTACAACATCAAAAGATTGCACATACCCTTATTTGGGTGAAGTCAATCTGTACAATCCGAATAGAGCTGAAGGCGAAACACTAAACAAACACATTGAATATACCTTCCAACTGGTAGCTAAAAATACCTTTCACAACAGTGAGAAGTCCGTGTTCATGCAACTTGTATCAATATAGGAAGCTCTTTCGTAAAATAAACTTGTTTCTTCAAGGAAATTGGTTTAAACCGGCAAAATCCCGAAACTTAAATTTGGAAAGTTTCTAAATATTTTTAGTGTTATTGTTAGGTTAATCACATTTTTTATGATCCCTGCATATCATTTTAATCATTGATCTTTGTTAAAAAATTCCATTTTCATGTCCATTACAGTTTAAAAATTGATTAATACCTGAAAATTAAACCTTATAACTTTTGAGGCTGACATACTGAATTTTATTGTTTGGTAAAAAATTTTATTCGTATACTTTTTATAAATATTTATTTTCAATAGAATTGTATGTTGACTAAAGAGTACAATCATTTTTAAGTGTAAAATGTATTTCATTGCACTTACGTTTTCATAAATTTGCTTCATACCTTTTATAGCAGCCATATTGGATTTTGCCATTTTGACAAAAATGCTCAAGGTTTAGCGTCTGGCACTCAAAGGATTCGGAATCAGCAGATCAAATTCATATAAAAACCACCAAAAAATCTCATATATGTAAAAATTTTAGGTATATGGTCTTATAGCCTGCACTATTGGTTTTATTTGTCAAATTAATTTTGAAACTTAAAACGTAAATTTTCAAATCAGTTTTCAGCCTAAATTTTTAACATATCTCTTTGTTTCAAGTTTTGTCTCCTTTAAATTGATGTGGCATGACTATTCATTGCTCATTGCGCATTTTATATAAATTTAAGTGTTATATAACAAACATTTTTTTTTTTCAAATTTATGTTACTAATATTCAGAGACAGACAGAAATGGTAAAATCAGGAAGAATTCTAGGCGCCAGAAAAATTATTTTTCAGTGTTTATAAGGAAAATACAGTATTACATGACTTCTGAAAGATTCTTGTTCCAAAGGAACTAGGCTCCACTGCTAATATTTATTGAATAGTTTTTAGCGTATAGCACTAAAAATTCATGCATAAGTTCAAAATAACACCTTTATGCGTAATTTCAATCTAGCATGCCCAGCTTATATTGCAAATGCGATTGGGTTCAAAATGCTTTTTTTTTTTTGAATCTCTGTTTATGAAGAATGTTTTGTTAACTATTCTTCATCAGCAGAAGCTTGTAAATTTTCTCAAAATGCTCCACTTCAAATGCACTACTGTATTATATATTGTAATATTATTAGGAAACGAACGTGTCATAAAAAAATGTTAATTTATTTTTTGCTTTTAATTTTGTTAAATTTTCACATTGACGATGGAATAAGTTTGAGCCCACTTCGGGGCCGGGCTATGGCTGAGCCCATCTCATCTTTAATGTCCATGCATAATTTCAATCTCACACCACAGTTTTAGTTCCTGTATAGATTCAGGAAAATAAAATTTATGTTTTCCTTTTGTTTACATAATGGTATGGATACTACATCATAATTTTCAACATTATTACTTCCAATATTTTTTTCTGAGACAATTTTTCCAAGCGATGGGAAGAGATTCAAACGGACACGTGCGTATGTTTTAGCGGGACACATATCGCACCCTTACTACAAAAGTGCCACAACTCAAAAATTGTAATTTTTGAGTTATGACCGTCATTAGACGTAGTTTACACGTCTCTACCAATCTTCAAAAGAGCCAGAAGTTGCTTTGAAAAATCAGCCGCCAAAGGGCAGTTATGGCGTTTTCTTGTTATCAAGATGCATAGGACCCCTTCCACTGAAATGCCACGTCTTGAGTTGTCGTCCAGCCGTCGTAGAGTAACGTACGTAAATAACGATCATAGTTTGAGATGTATCGGTCTTCATATTGACAAATTCAAAAATACTAAAATGTGCCTAGTCATCCCGGGAACAGTTTTTTGCAATTCCTGGAAAACGTAGTGTTTTGAGTTCTGGCACTTTTGTAGCAAGGGTGCGATATGTCGGAATGGCACTGATATAACGACTGAAAATACAAGGAAAAGCTATGCTATTTTTAATTAGATCTATTCCATAGAGATTTTGAAACTGCCAGCAGTACTTGTCGGCGATAATGGAAGGTTAAGGAGCAAAACTATTCATCCTAATTAACCGTTTTCCAAATTAGTTCAAATATTTCATCAAACGCGTACAGTGGAAATTTAAATTTTAATAAATTAATTCATCTCTTATGAAAGACAATTTTGACAACATTTAATTGTATTTAGTCTCAGGGGACAAACTGAGTATTTATTCCTACTTGGAATACAGCTATAACACTCCATTTTTGATTACACTAGACAAGAGACACACGATATGTCACAAGGAACTCAAAAAAAGAAAAAAAAAAACATTATTTTTTGTTAGATTCTTGTTTATTTTTAAATGATAAATTAAACTTTTAAAGGGTTTTCAATTTTTGTTTTCATTATTTTTTTTAATTAAGAGTCAAAATGTATGTTATTATTCACGTCTTCTGTCAGTTGGTAGAGCTCTTTCCAAAACTCATTTAATTAAAATATCCATTTTATATTTCTAAGATATTTCATTCATGCTTGCATCCCATTACAGTTGAGTACGTTTATTAGAATATCGGTTAAAAGAATATAATGCTTAATATAATACATTTACATACCAAGTACAAAACCGATGTAATGCATTATTTTCAGCCTGGATAGAGGAATATCCAGCTTATTAGAATATTTCCTCGTGGCAAAATAGCTATTTCGTTAAGCGGGTTCGGCTGTACTAATATTAACTCTTACTTACTATTTCTGTTTTAGATATTTAAAAAAATAATAATTTTATCTACATTTTGCTTTTTTACAGCAACCAAATTCACTAAAAAAATCATCCAAATTTTAAAATTGAAGCTAGCTCATAAAAAGTTAACTCAATGAAATCAGAAATTATCTCATTTACTCCCAGAATCTTTTAAAACATCTTTAAAACTCCAGCATAATTTTCCGTTTAGAATGAGTCAGGTTTATTTTCGGAAAAAGGAATGAATCTAGGTTTATATTTCTTGAAATTGTGGCATACTATATACCAGACTTAACAAAAGTTTTAAAAAATCATAATTTACTTCGAAATAGTAATAAAATGATGCAACTAAAGCATAAATAGAAATTAAGCATTTTATTCCTTTGAAATACAATATTTTTAATTGAAATATTTGACAAAATGAAACATAGCTTATAAGAGTAAGGCAGGGATTCAAGTGAAACAGTCGATCGCACATTACAATCGCTACTGGAAATGAATTACATTAGAACGTTTCTTGATAAAAACATCGTGACGTCAGAGTGACGTTTGCCTATGAAAAACGAGCTAGATAAAACGTCACAGCCTACTTGGCGAATAAGAGGAGATCGCTGAGTGCTTGTTAGCTCTTATTGGCTCCACCCGTAGTGACGTCATGCCAAATTAAGTTGATGATAATGAAATTCACTTCCAGTAGCGATTGCAATTCGAAGCGATCGCAGTGCTGTTTCACTTGAATCCCTGCCTAAGGCAGGAATTCAAGTGAAACACGGACGATCGCAACTCACCAGTGCAATCGCAAATTCCCAAATTTGGATACGTTGCAATGGCAACGAGATGCGATTCTAATGTAATTCAACTTCCAGAAGCGATTGCAATTTGCGATCGCCTCGAAGCGATTGCAATGGTGTTTCACTTGAATTCGGCCCTAAATTATATTTTACTATTTTCATCAAGCAATTCCAACCAATTTACCTAATGCATAAATATAAAAGCACAAGAAATGGCAACAGCTTTTTCAAGAACATTCAAGCAGCAATTCACGTAAACAGCGTTCATTTCATAACACTCATTCCATTGAGTGCAAAAAAAATGTACATAACATAATAGGTTGACATTTTATAAATAAATAATCCAAAAAAAAAAAAATGAAGGGAGAGGGAGGAGGGATATTGATTTTTAAAGTGTGAAGTGATTGAAATCAACGAAAGTCTTCTCATAATGCATTAAACATGTTTATCAGGTATGGTAAAATAAACCGTTATGTTGATAAGCAATCAATATTTTATCAGATTAGATATTGAAGAGAAGGGGAAAAACTATGCTTCCTTAGTACTACTACTTGAAGCTAATTTGCTAGTATAAGAGAACCAGACTGCTTTATCTTTGTATCTCAGTTCTTTTGGAGTAAAAGGGAAATGCAAAAAATTAAGGAATCGTGTTGTATGTTTCATAAAAAAAATCAGCTATGAGCTTTATAGTGTATATTGAAGACTAGCAGATTTTTTAAATTATAATAGTTGAAAAAAGAAAAACAAATAAAAGAGGAAAAATAAAAGAAGAGAGTACGAACAAAATAATGATGGTTATTTTTAAAGTCCTTTCTTTATCAATTGAGCTTTCACTTTCTGCTCATGTGCACAGTATTAACAATTAAATTAAAATGTTGTTTGTTTATTTATTGTTTGTTATTGTTTTCACATTATTTTCTCCTTTTTTGAAAATTGCATTACTTTTGAGAGAAAAGGTACATAAAGTTGAAGAACTTGATAAATTCTGACTTTTGTACTTTTTCCCTCAAAAAGAAATTCTGCTAGTCACAATTTGGCTCTCATAAAAGTGTGAGCTAACATTTAGAAAAGTTCCAAATTGAGTCCCAAGTGAATTTTCACTAGTATTTCAATTACTTGTCAAAAAATAATTTTCCCGAGAAATAAACTAAGGTTTTGCTTTCATTTCATGTAATAACATCAGGAAAAAATAACTTTTTTCTTCAAAAAATATTTTGATTATTTTCCAAAAATCAGATCGGTAACGTGTCTCCACTAGTAAAGCTTAGCATGCAAACAGGTCATGCGCACTTTCTTAACTTTCCAACAAAACGCGCTTGCACAAAAAAAGATTCTATTTTGAACCCTCTATTTATATTTTACTTAATTTTTGTAGAAATCGATTTCTGATTTTCTAGCTGATGCAAAATAAGCGTGTCCCTCAGTTACGCCGTCAGAGCGGTAACAATTACTTCCGATCCCTTTTTAGACTCCTAAGGTCATTTCATGCAGAGATACTAGATGACACTGAGTAGCTAGTGTGATGTTTTATCTCATTGTAATTAAAAATTTTCATTTCTGCATCTAAAATTACAGGTAAGATTTTTTAAAGTGATTTTATAAAATGTGTGTAATTTGAGTCATCAGATCGGTAACACACGCTAAAATGCGCAGTTTTTATTATTTTAAAAGTTATTTTATGCATAAGTACATTCCATGATTATAAGTGAAAAAAACATGTGTTTGATTTTGGTTTAGTACGATCGCCTCGGTAATAAAAGAAAAAACTTCGTCAGTTTGACAAATCGGTAACAGTCACAGCGGTAACCGTGAAAAATAGCGAATATGTTACCGAACTGAATCTTATGTTTCAGAATTATTAAAAAGCAATAAGCATATGTTCTAGCTATATATATTGAACATTTTTGTTTATAAAAAATGAAAAGCAATTAATTTTAGTACAATTGCTTCATTTGTGGTTTGCATGACCTGACAATAGAAGTTAGCAAATTAAGAAATTTGACGCTGCACAAATTCAGTCATTATTTATTTTCTGGTGCTTCAATTTCTCATAACTTGCTAAATAACTAGCTAATCACTAGCATGCTAAATTTTAATTTCTGATCAAGAAATTAAATTTCCGGCAACTAATTAAAGAAAAGCAAGCAGAAGAGTTGTGTATTGAAAAAATTGAAGTTGCGTGTTGTTTTAAAACAAAACAAATGTTTCATTAGCTTGGATTTGGTAATCTCATATTTGTTTAATTCAAAAACCTTATTGCTCATTTTTATTTCCAATAAATGCTTTTTAGCCTACTTTCCCGTTAAAAATAAAAGAAAGACGAAAAAAGTATTAAAAGTAGCTTAATGCATCTAAAAAATATCGCCAAGTCCAAAAAATATCGCCAAGTTAAAAAAATAAAGAGGTAAAATGAATATCGAAAAATTAAAAATTTGAAAGTAGGGTATTGAGAAGGGGAATTTGTGTGTCGGTCGGTCTGTCGGTAGGTCGGTCGGTCGGTCTGTCTGTCCCCCCCCCCCCTAATAACTTTTGAATGAACATTCCGATTTGGACAAACTTTTTTTTGTTGGAAAGATCTCGGCGAGTACAGCTCATTCCCATATTTGATTTTTTGATTTGAACAATTTTTGGTTCAACTTTGAGCCGTTCAAACAACAGGTCCCGCGATATTAACTTTTGAATGAACAGTCCGATTTGAACAAACTTTTTTTTGTTCGAAAGATCTTTTCAAGGATACTTCATTCCCGTATCTATATTTTCGATTTGAACGATTTTTCGTTCAACATTGAACAGTTCAAACAAGCTCTCACCCCTAATAACTTTTGAGTGAACACTCCGATTTAAACAAACTTTTTTTTGTTCGAAAGATCTCGGCAAGGATACTTCATTACCGTATTTAAATTTTCAATGTGAACATTTTGTCGTTCAACATTGAACCGTTCAAACAACCTTTCTCCACCTAATAACTTTTAAGTGAACCGTCTGAATTGAATAAACTTTTTTTGTTCGAAAGATCTCGGAGAGACTCATTCCCATATTTCACTTTTCAATTTGAACTATTTTTCGTTCAATGATGAACCGTTCAGAAACATTTTTAACGTGAGCGCCTACTGGGAAATTTAAATCGAATGTTGATTCTGAACTTAAAGGCGGATTTCCTTCAAACTGACTTTATAAGAAAACGGTTTTGACAAAAAAATGTATGTTAAGTACTTTTCTGAAAAATCTTCTGTGAGGACTCTGATTCCGACTCCCACTCCGCAAACATGGCGGAAATGCAGGCTCAGAAAAAAATGACTGACTGGGCAGACGATTTTTGTTTATTTATTAATTTTTTTTGTTTAATTAATTATTATTATTTTTATTTATTTTTATTTATTTTTTTTGGCAGACGATATTTTTTTTATTACAAAAATTGTTCATTCACTAGAGCATTTTATTCTTTATTTATATTTAACAACTGGCAACGGATTAAAAATAAAATTCGAGACATTTTATTAACGAACGAGGTTTTTTTTCTTTCTTTGATAAAATTTGTTTTGATGCTCTTTGTACTTTTATTTTATTTATTCTTTTTTTCTTTTGAAAACAATTGTGAAATTTTTCTACGGAAGAACTTTAACAGTTACATTCTTTAAAAGGTGCGACAAAACTTTATTTACTCGTTTATTTACTTTTTACGTGTCCATTTCATCTGATGAGGGGGGTATATTTTGCTTTTAGAAATCAGCTTTAAGTGCTATAAAGGTATGTTTGACATAATTTTCAGTTTCAGATATTCAAGAGAATATTGATTAGATGCTAGAATGCCGATGTCGATGTACGGGAAAGTAGGCTCGTTTAGTTCTTAACAGAACTTCTTGTTTATAATGAAATTTGATTTTTTAGCTAATATATATATATATTAATATAATTATTTTAATTCTATTTTAAAAATACAAGGAAATGATATCATTTTTAGAGATGTTAATGAAGACTGAAAGCATAAACTCAGATATGTAACTCATATTAACATCAGATCTGTAACACTCATCAGATCTGTAACGGCTTAAAAGTGAGTCCTCTAAGGAGGGGTAAATAACTTCCTTGACCTCCCCCTTTTATTTTCTTGCATTTAGACCCAATTTAGACTTAGAATCCAATATTAATTTTTTTCTGCAAAAAATTTTTTAATCAGGAAACTCCAATTTCAAATTAGCACTTTTCAAAGTATTAGCTCGTGTATCATATGTTGACTAACTAGTTCTTTTTAGAATATAAGCAATATATAAATTTGTTCCAAACAAAATTTAACAGTATAAGCAAACCAATGCAGGATTAAGAATTTTATGCTTATTTTATTTATTTATTTATTTTTTTTTGAAAGTACTTTGGAAAAGTGGTACATTTATTTTAATTGCAGTATACCAGTAAAGAATGAGCAAACTTTTTTATGACTAATTTAAACATACTCAGCATCGTAAGAGACAGAAAAAATTCATTTAAGTTTTCAAAAATTTAGGTTGTCTCACCAAGTAAAGCAGTTGCAATGAAAATTGACAACATACAGAAATGTTTGACCTGCTAGTTACTTCATTCACTTATTTTTCACTACTAAGAAATACCTGATTACTTAAGAAATAATTAAAAAATAGTACCCGCAATGTACAGTACGTTTATTGCAGTTGAATTAGGCAGAGACATTGCAACCATATGAAAACCATTAAAAGTTCAGATTTCACGAATCCTACTCAAAAGGTGTTTTGAGGATTATAAACTATTATCGAATATGTACTTGAGTTATTAAAAATTGCAAAATTACAATTCTTCATATTTTTTTGAAATATTTTTTTCCATTTGTTTCAAAGCTAGTTTTTGATCATCCTATTATGTCCACTATAAAAAAAGAATGTACTTCTTTTTCACGAAAAAATAATGTAAGGATAAACAATTTTAAGGAAAATAATGTAATTAAAATAATAATATTTTTAATTAACTGTCAATATTATGCACATGAGTTGAGCAAGATAAATGAAGATCTCTAAAAATAACTATCATACTTTTTTCTCACTTCATTCATTTTTAGCCTACTTTCCCGTTAAAGTAAAAAAAAAGCCGTAAAAAGCATTAAAAGTGGCTTAATGGATCTTTAAAATATTGCCAAGTCCAAAAAAAAAAAGGCAAAAAGAAAGAAAAAAATTAAATAAATCTCGAAAAATTAAAAATTGGAAAATAGGGTGAGTTCGAGATGGGGATTTTGTGAGTGTCGGTCTGTCTGTCTGTCCCTACCTCCCCCCAATTAACCCCCCCCCCCCTAGTTCACCCCCCCCCCCCCCAATAACTTTTGAATGAACTGTCCGACTTGAACAAACATTTTGTTTGTTGAAAAGATTCGGCGAGTACATCTCATTCTCATATTTTACTTTTTGATTTGAATCATTTTTCGATCAACTTTGAACCGTGCAAAGAACCTGTCCCGCGCTACTAACTTTTTAGTGAACAGTCCGATTTGAACAAACTTTTTTTTGTTCTAAAAAGATCATTAAGGATACTTCATTCCCGTATTTAAATTTTCGATTTGAACAATTTTTTGTTTAACATTGAACCGTTCAAGTAACCTGTCCCTCCTAATAACTATTGAGTGAACAGTCTGATTTGAACATTTTTTTTTGTTCGACAGATCTCGGTAAGAATACTTCATTCCCGTACATAAATTTTCGATTTTACCTATTTTTGGTTCAACATTCCACGGTTCAAGCAACCTGTCAACCGCGCATTACTTTGAGTGAGCAGTCCGATTTAAACAAACTTTTATTTGTCCGAAAGATCTTATCGAGGATACTTCATTCCCGTATTTAAATTTTCAATTTGAACAATTTTTCGTTCAACATTGAACCGTTCCAGCAACCTGTAACCTCTAATAACTATTGAGTAAAAAGTCCGGTTTGAGCATTTGTTTTTCATTTTTTTTTTTTTTTTGTGAAAGATCTTGGCAAGGATAGTTTATTCCCGTATTTAAATGATCCGTAAAATAACTAACTCCTACTCTTACAAGAAACAACTGTGTAGACGATATTTTGTGTGTTAAATTATTTGTTTTATTTTAGTATTATTGTTATTACTACGTTTTTTTTTTTTTTTTTTTTTTTTGGCAGACGATTTATTTTCTAAAAAAAATATTTATTTGAGAGAGTATTTTATGATTAATTAGTCAATTTATTTATTTTTAATTATTGGCAACGGATTAAAAATAAAATTCGAGATATTTTGTTTAGGAACGAGTTTTTTTGCTTGATAAATTGCGTTTTGATGTGCTTTCTTTTTTCTTTTTCTTTTTTTTTTAAAGAAATTAAAGAACTTTTCTACGGATTAACTATATATGCTGCATTGTTTAAAAGATGCTACAACTTTATTTATTCCTTTGTTTACTTTTAACCCTAGTGGGTTCCTTGGGGTCATATGTGACCCTAATGCAATTTCTGTTTAATATATCTTGTTAGTCAACCATTTGTTTTTAATGGCATTTTGTGGCTTTTATTCTTCTAGTTTTCTATTCAAAATAATGCTATTATTGTGTTTCATTTTTCCCGAATTGCATTTTTTGCACACAAGACCCTTGGGGTCACTTCCCCAGAATGCCAAAAAAAGAGGACGTTGCAACTTTTGTCCAAGAAAACTGGACAGAAAATGCATCGAAAAATGTCACAAGAGTTTGAAATTCACTTGCAAAAAATCATGTTTTTTCAGGTTTAACAGTTGTAAATAAATCTACAGTTGTTGTAACCTTTGCTCTAAAGTTATTATTTTTAATGCATAAACTAAATTTTTTTTTGATTGTGTCTTTTTATTTTTATTTTTTTTAGCATTAAAAAGTGTGTGAGCTTAAAAAATGCATGTAACATTCAATAATCATATTAAATTAATTAAAGGAAGCATTGGGGTCGTTTATGACCCCAAGGGTCTTGAGTGTAACTAAAATGGGAGGGACCCACGAGGGTTAATGCATCTATTTCATCAGATGAGAAAGGTATATTTTGTTTTTAGAACTCAGAGTTTAGTGCTGAAAAGGTAGGTTTGACATAATTTGCAGTCTCAGATAATTAAGAGAATATTTATCAGATGCTAAAATGCCGATGTCGATATACGGGAAAGTAGGCTCGTTTAGTTCTTGACAGAACTTCTTTTTTCTTTTTTTAAACTATTGCACTTAAAAAAAAAAATCTGCTAGTCTTCATAATACACTTTTAAATGTATTTTTCGGTAAATGTACAAACACACACGCAAGCATACACATTCACAAACGAAAATCTTGAAGATATTTCTGGTTTTAGTGTGACAATGCTTCCTTTTTTAAGAAGAAATATCCTTTTAAGCAAGAAAATAAGCAAAATATTTATCTCTGCTTATGTTACTTTTCTCCCACGGTAATAATTATTTAACTTTGCTCATTTGTAGAGACAATTCTGTTACATTTTCCCTCATTTACCGTTAAATATTTTTTAACTAGAAACTTTCTGCTAAAGAATATAAACTTTTCACAATTTCTTTATCCAGAGCCAAAAAAATATTAAGATTAGTTTTCAAAAATGAATACGCTTTAGTTTAGTCAGCAGCGTAGGTCATTGAACAATTTGTTTCGTACGTAACAACAGAATAGTAAAAGCAAAAAAAAAAAAAAAAAGCGCAAGGTGACAAGTAGGCACACTTATGGTGAAACATACAATTACATTTTTTTTCCTTAGTAGCCAGAGTCCATCATTTCACTGCGAAAGCTAGCTTTGAAGAAACACCTGTTTTCCAAGCATCTTTCACATTATTTACACTAATTATCGTTTTTAAAAGACAAAAGAAAATTGGAGTTTTTAAGGGTGGTGTACGGGAACTTAAAGCTATGTGAGTTAACTCTGGGTTGTTTCATTTTTCATTACATTTGACTTCAAAATAAAATTCAGAAGGCTGACACTGCGCTTAGTTGAAGAGATTATAAACAGGACTGGGGTTTGGACGTCAGAAACTGGTTTTGGAGTGGATACGTGGGTTTTACTGTCCAAAACCGTCCGAAAGTGTCGTAAACTGTCCGAAAGTACGCTAACGCTGAGGAGATTTAATGTAATCAATACGTTTTTACTGCAATATTTGTCATGCAGAAATATAAAAATCCATAAGTTCTAATTAATAAATATTTGATAATATTTTTTTCTGAAAAATAAATTAAAAAATTGGAAAAAATAATATACTAATATATTAAGCAAAAAACTATTATTTGTTACGCATTTTCCAAAGGGTTAACGGATGGTAAAGCAAAAAAAGCGAAAGTTATCTGTCCATGTTAAAGAATTTTTGCAATTGTTATTTTGAAACTTTGGACAGCAATTGAAAAGTTAATTTCTCCTTTAAACGACAACAGATGCCAAAACACTTAAAATTCGAATCGGCTAATTTAAAATAGGCAAAGTATGGGTTAAAATAGCTTGAATAACGGTAAAAGAATTCAAAATTAAAAAAATAATAACAACACAGATTGTAAAAAACTACAGAAATTGCAATAGGATAAGCAGTTTATTGCCCAGTCATAATACATGCATTATTTCACAAATAAAATATGAAGTTGTTGAATAATTCATGCTTCTAAATAAAACTAAAAAAGTTATGCATTTTCCAAAGAGTTCATGCATGGTAAAGCAAGCAAAGAGAAGGTTATCTGCCCATATCATAGTTCCAGAAGGGTGCATTTACAAGCGCATGCGTATGTACAATGCATCTCTGGAACGAAGATACGAGAGAAAGAAACAGTATCCCATAATCCGTCAGCATGCAAAAAAGGAAGCCACCAATAGAACAGCAAATATCCAAACCCTTCAAAATCGTGCAATGCAGAAAGCTATAATAAAGAAGAGTAAAAGGGGAAAAAAGATTAGTTTTAAATTAAAGGGAGGTTAAAATAAAAAGGTAAGATAATTAAACTGAGGAAAAATAATACAAATTGTAGGAAGAACTACTTCAGAAGTTTTTATTCATCAATTGCTTGCAAAGAGAAATAATTTTGTTTTAGTGAATGTAGGAGTTTTACCAAGCAACAATTCCTAATGTATCTAAGGGCCGAATTCAAGTGAAACACCGATGCAAGCGCTTCGAGGCGATCGCAAATTGCAATCGCTACTGGAAGTCGAATTACATCGCCAAACGAACAAATCGCCATCGCAAAATTTTATGTATTATTTTTTTTCATTGCTATTATCAGTTCATCTATGAATAGTCAATCGATTATTCATTTTAACAAGACCTAATAGAATAGACATGTAATTCCGGAATATAGCTTGATATTTCTTCTTTTTATTTTTTTGTTTGGTGGGAGCGAAGAGGATAACCAAGCTGAACCAATTCGAAAAGTAAACTAGTAGGGAACATCAGCGTTAAAAGCAAGTCTGTAATTTAGCGGGTTAGGAGGGAGCAATCGTCTCCCATTATAAAATTAACGTGCGAGAGTAAGTAGGCATGCTAAAAGAAATCTAGAAATCTAATTTTGTTTTTATATTAGCAGGAGATACTAATTAATTTCTCTTTTGGATAGCACTGCGTTACCGTAGTTTCTTTAAAAAGCTGTAAGCAGCTGCTATTATGTTATTAACACATTTTACAATTTTGACAAAATTCCTACAAGTCTTGAAGTAGAAAATGCAGTTTTTTTATGATTAATCACGCTATCGGTTTAGACTCGATCGAATGACGAATTTGATATCATGTTGGCGAATGAGATGCCATCTTGTCCACGTGACTGGTCGAAAACGACACCAAAATGAGTTCGATTGGCACGAGAATTTCTCCGACTATGTTTCCTCCCAAAAGAAAAAAATGAAGAAAATCTTGTAAAATTATTGTTGCCACTTTTATTTCCTAAAAAGGCATGCAGTGTGATACTCGTTAAAAAAATTTCAATATCATTTATTTACGAAGTTTTGAAAAAAAAAAAAAAACCTAGCGTCTAAAATCATTTTGAACTCTATCATATTGTTCGAAAACCCCGATATTTACTATGACAGTAAACATCGAAAACATCCTGTAATCAATTTGTTGCTCGATTATGCTAAAGTTCGAAATTATTTCATATAATTAAATGCATTGAATGAATTTTCTACAGAATTCGACACACAGAGAAATAATTTCATATCGTAACGAAATACTATTTTAATTAATAATTCGAATCTACCGTCAGAATTAATCAAGGAACGTTTAACGAACTTCAATTGGTAATCATAAAACAGTTAGAACAATTTTCTCATCATATGAAACCTTATTACAACACTCGACTAAAAATCTTTTGAAAAGCAGGAACAATAAAACCATTTTCTCTATTTATTCGTTTTGGAAGAGGAACGGAACATAATAGTTTGCAGCTCACAATTATAGCGGTACGTGTAAACTCTAGAAACGCATATTCTCTTTCTTCATTCCAAGGTTACTTTGTTACTGATACACGACGTCACACTGGTTGACATAGCAACGGCGGTATTAGTTGTTTTGTGATTGCTCTTGGTAACCTCTTTGAGGCAGTTTTCGAATAGAATGTCTAGAAGCGAAGTCTTCAATTTTTAAGCCAATATTTTATTTTATTTTATTTGTTCTTGAAAAAAAAATAGCAAATGGCTTCGTTTTAAAAATATTAAATTTTATTTTTCTACAGAAATTTTTCTATGTCAAAAAATTATGTGTGCATATTTTACTAACATTGAAATCATTAGCAATATAATCGAAAGTTAAAATACAAGGCAAGACTACAAGAAGAAGATAACAGTTTATCAGCGGCTAACATGTTAAGAAATATTTACGAAAATGTTAGAATATTGCTACTCAAAATGAAAGTAAAAAACATAATTAAGTTTAGTTTGTCAGCTTTTTATTTTCTCTAAATCGTAACTAACCAAAATACAGTTTATTTTGAAGAGGAGGTGGAATAAAAACCCAAAAATAAAAAGTATTTTTATACTAAGTTTTATGCATTTTGTTTCAAATTGCAAAAGGAATGATAAGTTTTTTTTTTTTTTTTAATGAGGTAAAAATTGTTTTAGGTTGCTTATAAAAGAGCCATCTAAAAAAAGGGATCTATTTGTTCTTTATCATCTATTAATAGGGCTTAATTTAGCATATATTTACGAAAATTTAAATTTTTTAGATATTATTTTGATCTGGCTAAGAATTGCACATTAGTTCGTAGCACTTAATACAATAAAAGGTAAATGAAAAACGATCAAATGAAACTTTGTGCTGAAATATGATTAAAGTATAAAACCAACGAAAGTAAAGCACAAATTATAAAGAAAATACAACTTGAACCTTTATCAAAACAGCTAATAGCTGTATTTTCTTGATAGCTTTGGCTTTATTTGCGTTAGCTTTTCACTTCAATCACTATTTAAAGTATTTTAATGCATGTTTACCTACATGTACATGCCTATTAGCGTACTTGTAGTGTAATAAACATTTTTTTTTAATCCTATGTAAAACTTGTTTATGAGTATCCATCTGCCCCAATCCAAAAAATTGGTTTCCCCTTGGATTGCAAAAAAAAAAAAAAAAGTTATAACTGTATACCATCACTTCACTTTATTTCACTGCATCAAAACACCGCCACCAGAAATAGAGTGCGATATTAAATTAGTCGTTAGATTTCAGAATGAAAGTAAAAATTGAAAATGTATAAATAACTCACCTTGGAGACGAAAGAGTTGAGCCAGGAGCAGTGACGTCACCGGAGGAGTGGGATTGGATGACGTAAAGGATGACGTAGCATGAGTTCCACTGAGATACCACCAGCTGTGTTCACAGAAGTCAAGTAACACTTATGAACGCAGGGAGGTACTCGGTGCAGCAAATGCTATAGTAATCGATTCCCTTGGCCTGTAGAATCTAGACATACAATACCTGAACTGCTTGCCAGAACTTGCACGTAAATCGTATCTAATACTGAAAACAGAAATTTCAACATTCACAATTTCACTACCCTAACAATTTAAAAAAAAAATCTATGTTTTTCAAAAACTATGTACAAATAAATAAAGATTTATGATTTAAAACTAAAGTTTTTGTTGAACAGTGCCGTTTTTTCTATTTTTCGAAACAAAGTAAATAAAAAGAATTAGCAAATTTGTATTTAAAATAAAAATGTTTACACTTTTTTCATTTAATTAAGAATAATTTTATCAATTTTTTATGGCAGGTCAAAAATTCTTTTCATACCACAGTTCTCAAATTAATCTCCAAAGAAAAAAATGAATGAAAAATAATATTAAAGGTAAAGAGAAAAGCCTAGATTATTAAAATGGCAAAATCAGTAAGTTAGCAAAATTATTTTAGACCGTAAAAAAATTTATAGGTCTCTTTTTCTTTCTTTTTTACAGAACAGATAATTAAAGATTTATCTAAAGGTAAGGTATCATAATTTAGGTATAAGAAATGAAGTAGCTGTTTTATTCTATGAAATTTAGACTTGTCTTCCAAAAAAATAAATAAATAAATAAATAAAACTTCGAAAGAGATCTGGGAAATGTTCTATACTATCAGGAAAAATTTAAGTGATGCCATGTTGTTTTTAATTACAGTAAAAATAACAATTTCGAGGTTCCTTACGAAATAGTTTTAAAAAAATGCAAAAAAGGGAGAAGAAACTACCTCATCAGAAAACAAATTATAAAGAAATAAAATAAAATCTCTTGTTCCCACAAATAAAAAATGTTTGAAGGAGAAAAACTTAAAATTGGAAAGGAGCTAGAAAATTTCTTGCGTAAGGATACATTATAGCAAAAGCAGGAGATACACATATTAGATAAAAAAGACTAAAGATGTGAGGTAAAAAAGCAGCAGCAATCATATCATTTCAAATCACATTAGTACAATGCTAATGAACCTAAACAAACCTTAACAGATTTTCTGAAGAAAGGAACCTTAATGAAACCGAAAATAGCAGTAATAAAAAGAAATAGAAAAAAAAATCCTAAACACATGCAAAGAATTGACCACAATCTGTGTAAAACAGCTAAATCATACTAGGTGACTATGGTGAAAAAATAATTTTTAATGTGCACTTATTATTAATTTTAATGAAATGAACCTACACCACGTCACTGAAAAAACTACTACTTCTACTTTACCTATTCCAGCACAATTAACCTTTGAGAAACATTATTTCTCTGAAACTTTTATTAAAGAATCGAATTATTTATAATCTTGTGACGTAAATCACTCAGACAGCACGCAGGTAACAATCTGTATCAACCGAACATAAAACCTTCAAGACTCATAATAAAGCTTTCCGAAAATAACATCAACTTTCCTCTATCGAACGCCTTGATCAGAGAACAGCTACGGGGAAAAGCAAAGCATCAGCAGGTTCGAAATCTCATTTGAGGGTAAAAATAGCTCAATTTTATTGATTAGATCAAAACGTGGATTCATTAGAATCAATTCTAATTGAATCAAGAATAATAAAAGGTAGTGGTTACAGTAGTGGCCTAGTGATTGGTGGTTGTTTATGATATCAAACTGTCAATAGTACTAGAGATAGTTCTCTACTATCGACTTTTGTCGACAAGCATTGAAATGTCCATTGCACTGGTGCCACATGTGATAAACGCAGAGCATGAACTAAAGACATGCAAACAAAACCGAACAGAGTATAGTAACAAAACAATATTGGAATAACTTATGATCTTCAATCACTATGAACAATTTATCTTCTCTTACTAGAAGGTGCGGCGATTTTTAAAACAAAAGAAGAAAATAGTTGTTGGTAAGTGAGACAGTTTATGCACCAATCATACCTGAAGGCATCGAAAGAAATATCTTTAGACAAAAATTTTCTTTCAGAAACTAAAACTTTTATCATATTTGAAAACAAAAAGAATTCATTTATACAGTGCTATTTTATACTTTTGCAATTTCATGAGACATAAGACTTTTGAAGAAAATTTAACTAACTTAAAAAGTTAAATTTGGGAAATACGTTTACTAAAAATGATTGTAGAAGTATTTTGAAACGAAGAGCAAAAATACGTCATAAATGAAACTAATAGAATTCACGAAAAAATAAGCAGAATCATATTATGCAATATCGGCTCATTGTTGAAGAATTCCAAAAATTGGAAAAAATAACTATTTTATCAACTGCCATTGCGCAATTTTCCTGACAAAATATTTATGTGTGGCAGTAAGTTTCATCCTATTTTTTGGAAGTATGATCGATAGATCACTTCAATGTCAAATGAAAACAAAAACTTACTCGCCAAGTCCAAAAACGTACTTCGTTTAATGACTACGAACCTGAAAATAAAAATAATTTATTACATTTTACAAATAAATAATTGAAGGCACGAATACAATTAAACACACATCATGTTTTTAACAGCTAAACAAAAAACTATTTACTGTCAGTTTTCAATATGAAATAGTAATAAATACACTTTATATAAACAATGTTTTAATCTTAAATACTAAAGCTTCAGCATCCAAAAAATATATTGGAACCATATTTCAAACTGTTCAAAACATTTGTTTTACATTTTGCTGCTCCTTTTACGATAACAATACGTTTAACGCAGCTTGCATAACGTGTAGTTTTTAATGCTAAAATTTAGAAAAGATTTGTAGAGTAACATGGAATACTAAAATCAGAATATATTTTTAGTTAACGCCTAAAATATAGCTTAAGGTGTTAACTAAAAATTTCATGAAAGAATTTCTTCATTCGATTAAGTTTGTGTTAATGTGCGGCTAACATTCAGAAACGTGAAAGATCACTGCAAATTTGCAATGAAGTATTTCATGAACATTATCCAGTAACATCTTATCACAGCCTCCGTTTTAAAGAACTTACAATGAAAAGGATCGAAACATTAGAAATATTCTAATGTGTTAGTAATATTCAACAACGTCGTAGAAAAGTTGAAATTACGTTATATCACCATTGAATAACACTAGCATACAGCAAATTCAATTTTTTCTGCGAGAATTAAATTTTACATTGAGAACCTTAGTATTAAAAACTCATCAGTATTATTATCTTGTAAAAATTAAGTTGACAAAATTGAGTTGCGCATCCTTTGTTGAAAGCACTAGTCCATGCAAATTAGTGATATTTGAACACTGCAATGGGATTTTTTCAGCGCAACATACAGGGTGTCCACTCCAATCGTGGACCAATAGCTAATTTCTAAACCGTTAGAGATAAGCATATCGTTTATTTAGGAAAAAATCTCCAAATTGCAAAAGGAATTTTGGGTCTATTCAATGTTTTTCAAAAAATCAAATTTTGAAAGAGTTACGAAATTTAAATTTTTATACAGCCCCCCAGTCCTATCAATCATATTTAGTAAAACATTCTCAGCACTGTAACGTTTAAAACTAAAAAAAAATCACTCTTCTACCACAAAAATTGACCGAGTTATGACGTTTTGAAAAATCAAGATTTTGAAGGATTTCGCATACGGTCCCTTGAGAGATCTCTCGATGACGTCATGAAATAATGCAAAATCTTGATTTTTCAAAACGTCATAACTCGGTCAATTTTTGTGGTAGAAAAGTGATTTTTTTTTTAGTTTTAAACGTTACAGTGTCAAGAATGTTTTACTAAATATGATTGATAGGACTGGGGGGCTGTATAAAAATTTAAATTTCGTAACTCTTTCAAAATTTGATTTTTTGAAAAACATTGAATAGACCCAAAATTCCTTTCATAATTTGGAGATTTTTTCCTAAATAAACTATATGCTTATCTCTAACGGTTTAGAAATTAGCTATTGGTCCACGATTGGAGTGGACACCCTGTATAATGTTTGTGTAAGACGATCTGTAAGGCAATGACTGTAATACAGATCAGCTATCTGTAAGTACTCAAGGTATATCAGATGCATATTTGCAACAACACTTCCTGAAGAATTTTCAGTAGCAGATAGGTAATCCAAGATAGAGTAAAATCAAAATTTTAAAGCAAAAATGCACAGGCTGAAACCATCTACAAGACAACTGTATCCACCACCACTCCAGTACATAATCCGTGGACTAAGTGCATCCAAGAAGTGGAAACTGTTCACCAAGAAACACATCCCTTCATCAACTAGAATAAATAATACCAGCAACGGTCACGATTTCTGTTTTCATGTAACAAAAGTGGTACAGAACAACAGCCTTCTTCACTTGATAGAATCCACAGCTTGGTATGATCTCCTCCGCATGTTGCTGCGAGCTCAAAGGAGTTAAAAGATGAGGTTCACCAGACCATACCACAGGACGCCAGTGATTTCACGGTCCAGCGCTGATATTTTTTGGTTCGAGGCAAACTTTAACCGATGCTTTGATGTAAACAATAGCATGGTCGATGACCAATGGAATGTTTTTGAATGCAGCATGATAGCTTATCATCAGAGTTGCACCTGCTAATACTGTAAGCGCTTTCTGAAGAGTTATTGCATTTCAGTTCTTAATGATCCACAACTAAGCAACTTAGTACTATGTTTACCATATTATTCCGAGATCAAGAACTATTAACTAGCAGAAATTAACAGAGTAGGAGTATATACTGTCGTCATAAGAAAGAAAGACTTATGTCCAAGGCAAAAAATGTTTGGAAAAACTAGAAGATATAAATGAAGGGCCAGGGGGAAAAAAGATGAAAGTCACTTTTTCGTCAATTTTGAGATATTAGCGCTATCTAGGGGCTATGAAGGAGTAATATCATCTGGTAGAACAACAAGGGGAAAAAAGAAGAGAATCGACCGAAATGTGCATGAAAACTTTATTAACTACACAAGGAGTTACGATAAATCAAACTTTGTTCTTCGTTTCCCTCGAAATCGCTTTATGGTCACTTTCATCTTTTTTCCCCCTGGCCCTTCAAATCCTTAACCTTCATAAATGCTATTATATTTTTTAAAAATGTTTCAGCTAATAAGCAGAATCCTGCAGACAAAAAAGTTTTAATTTCTTTGATAACTATATCTTTCAACAAAAAACAAAAAATCTGTAAAAATGAGTAACAGCATAGTTCAGATTTAAGAAAAAAAAATATTGAAAAATCTGGCGTACATAAACTAGTAAGCAAAAATTGCTTCAACTACACTGGCAGGAAAAAGCTTACGCTGTTAAAATAAATAGCAAGCGAGTGTTTTAACACAGCTGTGGATGAGTATTAACTGCTCGTACATCGGTACTTATCTTAAGCTAAAATTCTTCATGTGTGACAAATTTACCAATAACAAACAACAACAAAAATATCAAGAAAACCACTCGACTCGACTATGTTGGCACAAACAGTATTCTCTAATTTACAACAACAAATTTTCCAACTAAAAGCTGCATAACGATGTGACATATTTTAAGTGAACATCAAACCTCAAACTGACCAAGAGCTACAGGAAATGTAAGTAATGGCAAAGTCATGTATCGTGAGAGGAATAACTTAACCATTATAAGCTATTTACTCAAATGTAGTGTTTAAGTAATTTAACCAGGGATTTAAAAGCAACAATTAGCTTCAAATAGACTAGACTTGGTCAAATTGTCCAAATGAACTTTACAAACTTATTAAAAGATGAATTTCTCTTAAAATATATGAATATCTAAGGGAGAGGTGAAAACTAAATTGAAGGTTGCAGAGAGTAGTTTGAAAGCAAGGATAATAGGCGTGATACAATAATAATTCATAAATATGAATAATAGGCGCAAAGCCCCATTAATAGAAACACGTATTTAAAACTGAATCTCATTGTTTTGGAGGTTTGAAACATCAACTTCACCCTTTCCATGTGTAAAAAAAAATTTTCCTTTTTGCAATTTTTGTTAAGAAAAGTATAACTAAGCAAAAAATTTACAACGTGAAATGCAAGTACTTCGATGCGCCATAGAGAGTCCGTTCATAGATCGAAGATTATGAATAAAACTAAAGCTCTTTCTTACAATAGTTATTGCACAGAAAAAAAATTCTTCAACTAACTATCACTAACGTTGCTCACAATATGCTTTTTTTTCTTTTAGGTTTGTAAAACTTTTTATTGCAGAATGCTTGAATTTGGGTGTAGATAATTGTTAAGGAAATTCTGCTCACCTTAATTTCTCAAAATGTGTTAATTATCTAAATGAAAACCATAATATGAAACATTTCAAGAACAAAGAGGTGGGGCTATAACGTTTCTTATACAACATGAAATGTGATTGAATCCGATAAATAGAACGGAATCAACAGATTTGACATTAAATAACTTCTTCTGAAAAAAAGGAGATAATTACGCTAGCAAAAGCGGAGGACATTTTCTTCTGTTCTCCTCCCAAAAATTGCAGCTCCCTAACAATACTCCATTTCGGAAAACTAATCTTCTCTCAACATGATGTTATTTATTAAACTTATTTATTTGAATGCTACAAAGCTGATGGCAGGACGGAAGAAGGGGTATCTCATATTTTCTAGTTAAATTTGAAAAAATATATATATACTTTGCATAAGAATATAGAAAACAGTTTTACAAATTTATAATAATATTACTAATAACAAATTACTTAATTAAAACAGAAAGCAGCGAAAAATTCTCATCTCCCTTTTGAGAATTTGTTTTGTAGCAGAACAAATGTAAAAATAGTTTGAAACTATTTACTAGGGCATAAAGTTCAGTTCATCAAAGAAAACACTTCTTAGTACGACGAAACATTTCGCAATGCCAATTTTAGTAGCAATGTGTGTACAATGAAATGTTTTGACAAACCAGGTAACAGGCTAATAGGGCTGTTATGTAAGAAGATTAAGATTCAACGACTGCTGCATAGATACATAAATTAAATAGATATATACCAATTAAGATTTAACACGACGGAAAGGCGAGTTAGGAGTCACGTCGATACATTAATATCGACAGAAAGAATAGCATCAAATTATTCTTCAGTCACACTAAAAAAGTTGAAAGGAAAAAAATATTATCCTACAATTAGAAAACAAAAAATCAAACTCTTCTTTAACTATGCTAACCTCTGAGTAGTTGGGGCATGTAAAAACCCAGCATGGTGAAGGCTACATAAAACCTGATGCACATCATTACGTGAGTTGCCAAGTCAACCTTGCCCCCGACTATAGTAACAACGGGTAATAAATTTTTAAACAAAATTAATGTGTTACACGCAATTTACTATTATTTGGTCAATGAAAGGCAGAAGAAGCATAAATCAAAGATCCGAATACAACAAAGTTGCATTGAAATCCAACCAAACGTTTGACTTGTTAAAATAGATCGTGCAATCTGAAGAACAATGAATGCCAGATATTGCGGTACTGTCATCATAAATATCAAAAAGTAGTTTCGAACAAATGACAGTTTACTTTCTCGAAGAAATGATTCAATGCAATAAATACAACTATGTGGTCTTTGGAAAGTTGCAGCTGCACGTATTTGCACTCCTTACACAACAATGTTTTGAAATTCCAACCATTGCTCTCCTAAGATGGCGAGGTATCTCTTAATTTCTATTTAAAGAAAAGTGTAAAAGCCTTAAACTTAAGTTTAACGTAAATACTGCTGTCATAAGAAAGAAAGAGCTATCTCCAAGGGAGGAAAATATTGCAGATTATGAAAATTAAAATACTTAATAACTTTCATAAATGCTGTTATAGCTAAAAAAAAGTGTTTTAGCTCAAAAGTAGAACCCTGCAGAACAAAATTTTATGTTTCTTTGATAGCTATATTTTGGAACAAACAACAAAATTTGTTAAAATGAATTCCGGCAAAATTTGTATTTAGAGACTAATAAATTAAGAAGGCAGAATCTATGGGTTATCATAGACCAAGTAAAAAAGAATTTGAAAATCAGTAAAAAAAAATTGACAACAATTCTTTTAAAAAACAGCGGTTGGCGAGCTATGAGACAATCAAACTTCTTCAGAAATTCAACAAAAAGAGAGGAACAGAGAATGGCACTGTTTAACCCGTATTTTTGTAATGATGTGAATTTGTTTAATAATAAATCTTAGCCACAAACGAGAGTTTTTTTCCCCTTGAAAATTAAAAAAAAAAAGAAAGATTGAAGGTACAATACTATTTAGTTATATTTAGGTACTACAAACGAAACGAAAATTTGATTGAGAGAAAGACTTAAATGACAAATTCAAGACTCTCTACGTGAGAACGTTTTTCAGAAAGCTCAAAAGTAAAATTTTCCACGCTGTTTTTAGACAGTTACAGTTTTAACTTGTTCGAAGTTTAATTAAAATTTTAGAGTCAGAGTCTCCTCTCCATATTCAAAATACCAATCACAAGAGAATATATATGAAAAATTGTTTCTCAAAATTTTACAGTATCGTCTTAGCTTTGCGAGACTTCAATTGGTTTTACAAGATTTCTACAGCTCAAAACGTTCTTTTTAAATGTTTTCCAAAATGCAACTAGCTTACTTTAAATTTTTAAATAAAATATTTGAACTTCATAAATTACATCCGATTGATAAATTCGTATTGCATTCAAAACACAAAGTGATGGGAAAATGACATAATCAACCAAAAAAGATTCAAGTAGAATTCTCTCTGATTAACTAGGGGTTCTTAAATATCAAAACTTTAATCTGACTGCACAACATCATCATAAGATCAGATTTCAGTAAAAATTTTGAAGCATTATAAACCTAAGCATTACTGCACCACATTAAAACTTTTAATGCATTTTAAGACAGCCACATTATTATTGCAATAGAAATAAGATGCAGATGAAAAAATCAAATTGTTACATGTTATCAATTAACTGCAAATTTAAACGTCAATCAATTAATTTTTTATTACAAAATAATCAGTTCAGTCAAGCATCTATTTTTATAATATATATATCCTAAAAATTTTCAAAAGAAAAAACTCTTCTCGAAACACTAATATTTTTCGTTAAAATAGAAGTATAATTCAAATTTTAAAAGTCTAACAACAACTATATAACAATGAGAATAATATAAATAAATAAAATCTTTTAAATAAAAAACTTAAAAGCTGCCTTCGATACAAGGCTTTACCCAAGCAGACCACAATCCAGCAGTAAGTATCCCAAGTAAAATGGTGGAACAAAAGCCACATTTTTTTTTTCACCTGTCCACATAAATCACTATCGAAAGTCATTGACAAGTTCATAAAAAATCCAATCAATAGAACATGAAGTTAAAACTCGAGTATATAAGCGCTCGCTTCAGATTCCAAAGTTTGCTGATAATCCAGCAGGGACGAAGATAAGCGAATTTCGAACAATGCAGGTCACGACCGGCATTCTATGTGCCTGTGTTCTCTAATCAGAATTTTGAGGCCTTGTTTCAGTAATTTCTTTTTGTCTTCTTTGTCATTATGTGTTTGATGGTGTCCTGTGCAATAATGCATTTATAACTTTATCGCAAATTGATTATTCCATCTCTCGCAGACAACACGGAGAGAGGGAGAGATAAAATGGCGTTATCGTGATGCAGGGAGGTTTTTTGCCAATCACGAGATTGGGATTGTATTTCGGGATGCAATACATAGTTAACGCTTGCTAGGGTAATTATCATTTTGTGATTAAAAACAAAAAATGAAGAAAAAAAAAAAAGGATGCGGATGGAATTAGGAAAACGAAACTCAATTGACATTCTATCTCTGTTCAGAATATGGACGAAGTTCTAAAAGCTTAGACGTATAACTTACACCCCGTTTTGAATGGGACAAGCCTGTTTTCAGACAACCTGTTCCGTCTTCCACGCTGCGATTTAAGCAAATGGTTTAAAAAAAGATAGGTGTTCAGCAATAAAGATGAAAGAACATCTACAGCAAGAAATGATGTTGCTCAAAATCGGTTCCAAAGAGAACCAGTAGTTAATGTAAACTATTTGAGTAAATTAAACAATATTTGTCATTGAGGCGCATATCCTGACACCCGAAGTAGACGATTTGATGTTCATCTTTTTTCAGTTTATAAACAGAACTAAATCGAGCAGTTTTTTCAGTACGGAAAAGCCTTTAATAATATGAACAAAAACAATACCAACTAAATAAAGAAAAACAACTCAAAAAAAGACAAATTCTAGGCAGCAACTCTATGTTCTGATGTAGGTCCTAAGCAGAAGTAACGATGTTGAGCAATTCCAAATGTCAAAACACAGCTAAAACAAAACGCATCCCAGTAGCTGCTCAGTCCATGCATTATACTGAATACCAATTAGAATTCCCCAATCTAAACGAAGTAATACTTAAATGGAATAATATCTGAGTTGTTATATGTGGTCAATTGAGGAAGAAATCATTTATCTTGAGGGAGAACGACAAATAATTTTTATTTGGGCAAGGAACCAATATCCATCCCATTACGTTACTTGCAAAGCAAGCCTGATTTTCTCACCCCTTTTTTTAACTAACTGGATAGTTTAATCTTTCGTCAATCGGATTTAAATCGCAACATTCATACTGCAAACAAAACTTCAACAAAAAATCTGCCCCAGTCTTCAGAAATGCCAAATGCCCCATGGCAACACAAATGAAGTTTACGAACTGAGTACATTAAATAACTGAAACAAACCAAACTCAGCAGTGGCTCAGAATCTTCAAAATAAAATTTAAAATGCGTTTGCAAGGCATGTAAGAGCACGCGTTTCAACCATCAGCTGTGTTTACTTAGAAATTTACGTCATGGTAACGAACTTCAACTGGAATGTCGTTGGGAAACGCTTTCATGGCATACTAACTGATTCAGTCCTCATGGATAAACAGAAATGATAGTTTCTCTAGCTCTGAGATAAAGTTTACAAACTCAATACATGAATTGATTGAAATAGTACTAACTCAAAATCGTCAAAATAAAATTTAACGACTTTCCTGTTTTGCCAGAACACCGTTTGAGTGCTACTAAAGGTTCTTTTTCTGGTTTGTCCGAGCTCTGCCTGGACAACAAATTTTCTACAGTTGCTCTGCTAAGTTGATCTAAGACATGGAGAATGTTTACCTCATTTTGTTGTAATAGGAAAGGGTGAATACCGCGGATTAGAATTAGAATACTTTTGCAAAATGACTACAAAAGAACCCGAACTTAATTCAGCACCAATTACTCTTCCCCATTTTTTAAAAAGGAGTTAGCATTCTCAATGTCGGAAGTCAGCTTGCTAGTACAGCAATGTACGCTATTGTGTTAACTTACCCTTTGTTATTTTTTATTTTTTTATTTTTAGCTAACTATATTTCAGTCGATGACTAAAGTTTTTATTAAAGTATTGATCGAAAAACTACTATAAATCATTTTCACAATAAAATAAACGAGGTAAAGTAGAAACTATGTAGTTGAAAATTAACATAAATTAATAAATACAATTCTAAAAACTGTTTTGACTGAATATTTGAGGTAACGTAATTATTTAAACAAAATTTTTAATCCAAAATAAGCTTGTTTTGGAGCACAATATTACCAAAACACGAAACAGTTAAGTGGTTAAAATGCGTTTCCAAGACATGTAAGAGCACGTGCTTCAAACATCAGCTGTATTTACTTAGAGGATTACGTCATGGAAACGAACTGCAAATGGAATGCCGTTAGGAAACACTCTCATGACATACTGACTGATTCAGTCCTTATGGGTAAACAGAAATGAAACTTCCTGGATTTTTATATTTGTCCATGACTCAAAGCGAGATTTGATAGAGTTATCACACCTTTATAGGGAGTCCAGTAACGAGGCAAACAAAAATTTAAACATAAGTTTTTTTAAGTTCACATGATGGTGAGTTCCACAGAGTGTAAAGACTTTGTCCTTTTTTAAAGAAAGCACTTAAAACATCATTGATATTTATATGCTAAGTGCATTAGAAAGTGGTGCACTTAGTTTCGACTGCTGTAACCTTAAAAGTGGATAACATACGTAAGGCACTTGCTTTCTTTAAGATAACAAATCTCTAAAGAGAGATTATGAAAGGAAATTCTTGAAAAGTATTTACAACAATCAAGGACCTAATCAGGAAACATTTTGTGAGAGAAATCTAAAGAATCAGAAGTATTACTTATTTAACAAAAGTAAAAACTTTAAATTCACACACATTTTTATAAATGACATTCATGCATTTATATATAAGTGGGTGTGGTTTTCGTTGTTTTCTTGTGAAATTGTTTTGTGTTTTTACCCTTTGCCCCCCCCCCTCCCCCCCGGAAAAACTTCAAAAGACGTCCCTGGAGTGAAGAACAATGTGAAATCAAATGTGTTCCCTAGCAGCAGCATCTCATCGGCCGATGATCGGCCATTCATCGAAACCCGATGAAATTCTCATCGGCCGAGCAGAATCCGAGCAGCAAAATCCGATGAGAATACGATGAGATTTGGAGCAATTTACGAGCAGAACAGTCCCGTACCGAGGAATTTCATCGGGAAACTTGATCGGAAGGATATCGTTTTCCGATGGAATATAGCTCATCTTATTTTCATCGGGAAAGTTGATCGGAAATCCAATGAAAAGTAGCTCATCGAAAACCGTGCTCGGATACTGATCGGAACGATGTCATCGTGCGTTACAGGATCAGTTTACGAGGAGTTTGTTGATCGGCCGAGCAAAATCCGATGAGTTGATGCTACTTGGGTTATTTATCTGTGATGATTTTCTAAAATATCGAGTTTCTTCTTTTGAAAAAATAAAAACAAAAGTATTTTATATTCAAGGGTGAATACTTACGAAAGAAACATTTCTAACTATTTGAATTGAGAGAAGCTGCTGAGAACCACGAAGAAAAATAAATATCAAACGCAAAAATAGCTATTTAGGGGAAGTTGAGATGAAGCACTTAATAATGATTTGAATGGAGGGAACCTTTTAAAAAATTAGGGATTTTATACGTACGTTTCAACTAAAATTGGAATAAAAAAAGAACTACCAGTCAGATTTTTTTATAGTTGGCCTCTTGGTGTGCCAAATGAGGACAAACAAACGGTGAAATTTTAAGCGATATCCGACGGGTGGGTTTTGAGTCTATAAAGGACATACATAGGTACCTACATATATTCATTTTTATATATAAAGATTTTAGAAATAAGTCAAAAGTGAAAGAAGTTTTTGTAAGTCAATTATGTAGTATGTAATAGTTTTCCAATGGTGTTTTATTTTATTGCGGGACATATGATAAGTTTTATCACAATATTATTCACAAATAAAAGGCGGATAGAAAAATAGACAATTTCGAAGAATTTTTTTTTAATACAGTGATCAGAAGCGGTATACTAAAAAATAAAAGTGCTTCCAGTTGATTTGATTTGGCGTTATACGATTAAATAAAATAGATGAATAATATGATAAAATATAGTTATGCACTATCAATTTAAATAGAGCGGCAGCCGGTTAATTAAGTCAATGATTGATTGAATTAAACGCTTTAATGGAACAAATTGCCAAAAACAGAGAAAAATCCAGCTTTAACAAATTAGCCGCCTTATTGAATCAAAACTGTTTAGAACAAACGTGATTCATATAAGCGACGGCCACTGTATTATGAATTAAATATATTAAATAACAGATACTTTTTAACTACTATTTTTTAACTAACAACGACTTGACTAAACGAAAAAAAAAAAAATCTGAACTGTTGTAAAACTTAATCAATTATTTAACGCTCAATGACTATGGCAGAAATAGTAAGATTTGATAGAGGTGTAGACTTACACTGTGTACAACCTACTCTGTATTAATGTGGTGCAAAGTAGCGAGGCTGATTTAATAGTTTAAATAGCAAACATTCAAAACAACAGTTACCATAGGGTAAAGCGATAAATATGCAGAAGCGACATGCTAAAAGAGTAAAAGTTTTGACAATGAGTTTTGCCAGGGTTTTGAAAAGTTGATAAAAGTTGTCACGTTTTGACACGTGTGTTTCCACGTACTTTTTACTTTAAAAGTTATATTAGTTTCTTTAAAAAAAATTTTAGTTTGAACTGAATATTTAGTTTGTTTTATATCTAACCTGCTTTTGTAAAAATAATTACACAACGTTGATTTATGTGATAATACTCATCGGAAATTCAGCCGTTTTTTTTATTACTAAAGAAATTAAAATTATGACATGAATTTTTCAATATCTTTTCACCACTTAACTATGCAAACTTTATAATAGCTCAACAAAATAATTCCTTCTATAAATCTAAACTATTTAAATAGATGAATCAACACACCCAAATTTCCAGAAAATATATTTATTCCGTAGTAATAAAAAAAAAATTAAATTTTCTTGGACGAGCCATTATTTTCTCTGACGTTGATAATAATAAAACATTGTGCTCACGCTGAAAGGAAAATTGATAAGTATTTAAACTGTCTGCTTAAATTTAAATCTTTGCTTGAATTGTAACAATTCCCCTTCAACCTATTTATGCCCAGTAGCCTAAAAACGGAACGCTTGTTAGTTACTGCATACTAAAACCTGTAATGGGTATATCATTTTACTAAAGCTATTTTTCACAAGTTAAATAGTCCTTCTTCTTGAGAAAACGAGTTAGAGCCACTATTTTGGACATCAGAATTTATTTATTGACAGCTATTTTCAAACAAATCAATAAATCAACGATCCAGCATGGGTAGCCACAGAAAGTAAGTTTTTTTTTGCCAACTCATTTTTCATAAAATCGAACTATTTTTAAATAATTTGCTTAAAATTGATCCCAGATGCCTTCTATTATGTTACTTTGCACGAGTAAAGTCAAGTAAGGCCGTATTTTGCTCACATGTCTGCAAAATATACCATAAACAGGACGTTAAATAACTTATAAATATTGCAACGGCGAACTATTTTAAGCCTAAAATGTATGTAAACCATTCCAAGTAAGAGTTTTGAGCAGATGAAAATTAAAAAAAAAAATTGTTAAAAAAAACTTGGGCATAAATAGGTTAACGCTGTGACATATTTAATATTTTATTCGGAGAGCTATCGAGTTCAATAGAAAACTATGCGTAATAGTACTGAAGACTGCGCATTTCTAAAAACTTGGAAACTTAAATTTTGCAATATGCTCCATAAAAATTAAATTACGGGCAGAAAATAAAACTAATTTTCAATTAAAATTTGACGATTGAAAAATATTGCTGAACTTAGAACTGCAGAATTTCCGGAAATTTTAAGGAGCAGAAAAAAAAACAATTTTTTCCATTTGCAATATTCTTTTTAACAGAAATATACAAAAAAGTTTTTCCCTATTTTTTAAATTTCTCCAGCAGTTTTCTTTTTAAAGAACACAAAAAATGATCCAAAATATTCTTATCATTTAAACGCTAGTTTTGAATGACATGCGACTTTGTACGATATACCCCCCCCCCTTTTTTTTGTAAATTGTGAGATTTTAAAACATAGCTTTTTAAACTTTAGATTTATATGCACTATATAAGCATGAAATAATTGATAGTATAACAAAATTTTACGTATACATTTCCCCTAATTAATAATAATATTGATACACTTATTATTATCTGCGTAAATATAATAGTTTCAGTGAGAAAAGCGGCAAATAATACTTTGGTGTACCGCGAAATTGAATTATCTTACAGCTTGCATCATGTCAAATGGGATACTGAATAAAAAAAGGATTGGAACGTAAATACCATAAATTTCTGAATATATTATTTTGTGTAAGAAACGTTTAGGGGTCACAGTACCTCAAAAATGACCAAAAAGACCAAAAAAGTTTTTATTGCTCATTTCAAAAGCAAAAGTTATTTAAAACACTCGGAAAAAACATCATTGCTCCAGCACAATTATTGAAAAAGTTATGAGTGACTGTAGGGCATGCTTGCTATGTGTTCTAATGGAAAAGACAAACTTTAAAGTGCTTTTTCTCGGTGATCAGTTTTTAGTGTTTCTATGTTACTAGAAATGCTAAGGAATTTTTTCTATTAAAGATATAACTTTAAAGCAATATTTTTTGCACTCAGGATAATATATTTAACAAAACTGTGCATTGAATAAGCGTTTTATAAATTACAAAAATTTTTAGAGTTTGTTAAACCTCGAAGAACAAAATTTTCTAAGATTTTTTTACATAAAAGGTCGCAAAATATTTTCTAATCAAAATATAAGGAAATGAATGCACAGACTTTTAGAGGTGATGCTTGTAATCATTTAGCAAAAAGAAATTCTGAAATACTGTCGTCCCCACTTAATCGGGTAACGGATAAACGAATACCCCGCTTATACGTATAAAACCGTCAGGAACCGAACATTTCCCCATAGACAATGTTAAATGTCCCCGCTTAATCGAATAATTTCCCCGGATAATCGAATAATATTTTCATCTTCCTTTGCAAAAAATTTTGCTAAGAAAAATGTAGAATAAAGTAAAAGTGTTCCCTCAAGACCTTGGAGCAAACAAACCACTGTTGTGAACTGTTTCAGAAAATAAAAGTGAAAGGAAAAAAACAAATTTTTTGTAGCACAAGTTGTAAGTTACTTTTTTATGATTTTCATATGACCGTACAATATTTATACTCAATTATATTATACTATTTTGTTGTTAACTTTTCTTATTTTAAATTCTTTTTACCAATACCATTAATTATTTCCTTTATATAGTTATTTCTTTATTATTACTACGTTTTGAGACTAAAATTGTCAAAATGGAAAGGTAAAAAATGTTCCCCGCTTAATCGAATAAAATTTCTTGAAACCGACAGTATTCGATTAAGCGGGGCCGAGTAAGTGCAAATACAAAAAGCCTAAGGGTTTTTAAATTGTTGAAATTTTCTTAAATTTTTCAAGTTTTCAAAAAAGTGAGCAAAATTTTTAATTTTTCAAAATAAATTATGGATAGTTAAATGAGTGTAGAAACAAAGGTTTCAAAGAATGATAGCTTTCACTTAAATTTGAGAAAATTGTTATAAAGATACCGTGACCCCTTAAAATTTTAATTTTTATCCGAGAGGCAATAAAACCCTTCGGTCAAACAAAAGGAAAAAAAGACGGGGTTTTCCCAACATTTCCTTTATTATCCCGACTGTCCCCATCTCTAGCTGAACGAGAAAAAAAATCATTACCAGAATTCAACATTATCCATAACAACACGCGACCCAAAAAAAGACTGCCAGCAGCACTGGGGTAGTGCATTGTCTTTTCATTTGAGAGCAAAATGATAGAGGGGCCTCTGTCAATTTGATATCAAGTAGTGATTGTTTTTCAAGACGCCAGCTGAGTAGGGAAAGCGTCTGAAAAGATAAGCAAGCACTTTCACACGCCTGGGAATAGAAAACTTACGTACAATGTAAAGTAAAACAAACCAACTCGTGGGAGAACCACTTAAGCTTTAGAGGAGGAAATATTTGTTACGCTGCACCGAATACAGCTTAATTACACACAAATGTAATAATATGTAAATAAAATGCAAATATTTATACAATAAAGCAAGCAGTTAACCCATTTATGCCCAGTGTCCTAAAAACGGGACGCTTGTTATTTACTGCATACAAAAACCTGCAATGGGTATATCATTTCACTAAAGCTGTTTTTCACAAGTTAAACAGTCCTTCTTCTTGAGAAAGCCAGTTAGAGACACTATTTGGACATCAGAGTTTATTTATTGACAGCTACTTTCAGACGAATCAGTCAAGCAACGATCCAGCATGGGTAGTCGCAGAAGGTAAACTTTTTTGGCGACCTTTTTTTTCATAAAATCAAACTATTGAAAAATGATTTGCTTAAAATTGATCGCAGACGCGTTCTATAATGTTACTTTGTAAAATCAAGTAAGGTCGTATTTTGCTCACATATTTTCGAAATATCCCATAAACAGGACGTTAAAAAACTTAATAAAAATGGCAACGGCGAACTATTTTAAGCCTAAAATGCAGTTTTAGCAGATAAAAATTGAAAAAAATATGTTAAAAAAACTTGGGCATAAATGGTTTAATTGAAAACTTCCTTTAAAAAATGAGTAAACGTAGGGGTTTCCAAAAGCATTATTTTTACATGAAATTAGTTTTATGCACCGAAAATATTCAGTCAAAGTAATTACATAATATGAGCATTGATAGCTTTACTACATTTAATAAATTGCACAAAATGTAAGAAAAATAGATGCTTAAAGTACAACATTAGTACCATAAATGCAATAATACAACAACTGTCAAACATTAAATAAATAAGATAGTTTGATCTTTTTAGAAACCATGGTATCATTGAAAATATACCGCTGCTCTTAGTGTGAGCACTCGGAAAAGAATGTCAGTGTAATAAAGTTATGCTTTTCTTGCTTCACGACACGAATTTAAATTTCATTCTTCATTCGAAAACTTTGGTAAAAACTGAGTGCGACACTTGCAATATTCTATGCCCTTTTAGGGAGACGTGGCCCCCAGATTGAAAACGACTGAGTTAATGTGTTTAAAATCGGAAAAAGCGAACTTAACAGCAGCGAATTCAAAAATAAAAATTTAATTATAAATATGTTTCAAACAGCTTGATTTTACTAATAGAATTTTCAGAAAAAAATGTGGGATCCGCAGGAGTCAATTGTTTGCTATGACTAGTATTTGCAAATTCTTGACTAAAAGAACAATTCCATTTTCGGTATTTTCTAAACGTAATACTGAAATACTGATTAGAGTTCTTGCAAAATAAGAGAAAATAAATATACTTTTTTTTTTTTGCTATATTACACAACTTTAGACAAAAAAGCATGAAAAATAGAAATATATAAAAAAATGTACGCAAAATATAAAATATAGGAACAAAGAATAATTAAAGCAGTACAATAAAAAAGCAACATTAGAAATAAAAAATGAACCATTACAGTGCACAGCATTATACTACAAAAAATGAAACGAAGACTTATTAGGAAAAAGGGCGAATAGTAACACTTAGTGAAACTTGGATACACATTGATTTTTTTTAAACAAGAAAAATATGAACACCATACAGTTATCAAAATACCCCTTGTTTTTCTTCGTTGATTCTATATTATTTTGTGCTTTTAAGTAAATTTTAGCATTAATAGATTCATTTTGATAGTGTTTCATTGATGAGTAAATGCATTAAAAATAAAAGTAGTCATCTAAGAAGTTATAAATGAAAAATCTATAAGCAAAATACGAAAATAGCGGAACTTAACTATATAAAATACCATTCAAATAAATTGCAAAATATCACGAATAAACAGAACTCGGTAAACTTAATAGCCAAAACCGTTTGCCGTCATAAATATATTGTTTAAGAAAACGTTTGCCTACTAATATTTTTACCGTAGTATTTTGTCGAATAAATGAAAAGCGAGAAATCACATTTTCAACTTACCGACTCGTTATTTCTGAAAATAAATTTTAAGCACACGTTATAGGGTTCAACATTAAGCTTCCCACACCTTCTTTTTTATTTTAAATACTGAGCATCAGTACAAAAAAAATTTACTATAGTTTACATGGATACACATGAATGAACTGAATCAGATTTCATGTTCACATGGCTACTCAAGCGCATGCGCGTCGAACACATAGTGGGCATGAAAGGTACAGAAATCAGCTCATCTCGGAACCTAATTACACAATGTACATTATGTGTGCGCAAAGTGAATGAAAAGGATAAAAGAAAACGTGCGCCGAATATTTATTACTTCTAACGTTCATATTTGGGAGAAAAAGTAAGACAATTTTCCTGTAATTTCACGTTATCGTGAAAAATGATATAAATGATGAGATTCCACAGGAGCTGTTCCGACGTTTAAGATAAACACAACGGTCAAAAGAACGATTTGGGAAAGCAAAGTTGAGTCGGTGAATGCTATGGTATATGGGTGAATCTATCCAAATAAGCCAGATTAATGTTCCAACCTATTCCTCATTATATTGTTATTGTGTTTAAAAAGTTAACAGACATGTATAATATGATGCGAAGATGGTAGTTTTTATAGTTTAACCCATTTATGTCCAATAGCCTAAAAACGGGACGCTTGTTAGTTACTGCATACAAAAACCTGTAATGGGTATATCCTTTTACTAAAACTGTTTTTCACAAGTTAAATAGTCCTTCTTCTTGATAAAACCAGTTAGAGTCACTATTTGGACATCAGAGTTTATTTATTAACAGCTATTTTCAGACAAATCTGTCAAGCAACGATCCAGCGTGGGTAGCCACAGAAAGTAAGTTTTTTTTTTTTTTTTTGCTAACTTATTTTTCATAAAATTAAACTATTTTAAAATGATTTGCTTAAAATTGATCACAGATGCCTTCTGTAATGTAACTTTGCAAAAGTAAAGTCAAGTAAGGTATTTTGCTCACGTATCTGCAAAATATCCCATAAACAAGACGTTAAGTAACTTAATAAATATGGCAACGGCAAACTATTTTAAGCCTAAAATGTATGTAAACCATTCCAAGTAAGAGTTTTAAGCAGATAAAAATTGAAAAAAATAGTTAAAAAAAATTTGGGCATAAACGGATTAAAGATTTATAATGACAGTGAAGCACTGTTGATAAGTTTTATAAGGGACTACATGAAAAAAAAAACGTACAAATGAAAAAACGTATAATAGATGTACTTTAATATGTATTCGACTCTGCCGGGACAGATTGAAAAAAATGTAAAAATGCTAAAAACGTATAAAAGAGAAACGTATAAACGGTGTTTCACAGTAATTCATAAGATTTTAACTTTTAGAACGAATTGTTGCAATATTAACTATAAATGCGTGATTTTTTTTAATAGTTTGATTTTATGTTCAAATAGGGACAATAATACAATGTTCTAAAATTTATTACTAAAAATATTAACCTTAATATCATTATTGAATTTTTTCCCTACTTTCTTTCCGTCACTCCCTCACTGATATATTTAAGTTCCTCTAACTGCTACACTGTTACCAGACAGCACATAAGGATATTTGATGGAACTGGAACCAGAATGTTTTAGTAGCTATCACAGCACATTGCATCAAAAAGAAAGCTTGACTTTAAGTTTATTATTCTGAGAGGATATTTTAATAGAACTATTTCTACCTTATCACTCCCGCATCAACTCTGAATACAGATAAATATAAAAATTTTCTTATTACTATTGATTAAAAGTATGTAAGTAATATATATTGATAAATAAATTTGTGTATAAAAATAAAAGCATAAAGAACAACATTGAAAAATACAAATGCGCAGGAATAATGCAGACACGTGTTTCGGCGTTACAAGGAACGTCTTTTCCAATGCAAAAATATGAGCATATGGATGCACAGACATCCGACAAAAGCTTTTGCCGGATGTCTGATATGAGCCTGAAATAAAGTATTTTTCAAATAAAAGATGGTAAATCAAAGAAAAATAATGCCAGAAGAAATGAGCATGAAATTAAACACAAACGCATATTTTAAAATTCTTCAGCACGAACAAGAAAAAAATTACTAAGATATAGTATAGAGTCGGTATAGGTATTAAAATACAGTAACAAGAATATAAAAATACAGTGAAACTCCGGTAACTAGACACGCAGATAACTCGACAACCTCAGTACTCGATTTTTATTTTCCCAATGATTGGCCCAGTGTTAATTTCAATAAATGCACACCTCTTCAACTTGCCATACATTTACAAGAACCTCTATAAGCCGACATCCACTTGCTATTTTAGTCCACTGTTTGCTACCGATATTCTTTCACACAGACAATTTTTGAGAATTCTACTGCTTAAGGGCAAGTTAATTCAATCTTCCAGAAAAGCTGTTTTTGGGAATTCAGACTAGTAATCAGAGAAGACATCCACTACAGATTGCGCTCTTGGTGCAGTCCCAGGGCTAGGAAAGGGTTGGAGAAATGTATAATTCAACTGCGACGAGTTGGCCGGTGTCAATCAAATGAGAAAACGAGCCCATTCCTTAAAATAGGTAGAGAAGGAAGAAACTCCAGTGTGCCAAATTTGCAAGTTTAGCGACATTTTGGCGAAGTGATAAGTTTTATGAAATATTAAATAATTCTTCGAGAGATTCCCAACTGCATTTGGCGAGGAAGTGAAAACAAGTCTTTGCTTTCTTTATTGCAACCCTTATGTTACCATTTTGTGTTTAAATTTAAATGAACAGTTGGAGGCGTTGCAGTCAATGGCCAATGGCTACGGAAAGATATAAAACCAAGACCCACCTACTTTCTTGTATCCAACGAGAAATCTTTCTCGATTGTGCAAAAATTACAATAGTTTCCTCTTTGGCTAATTTCTCAAATTGGGAGACCAATTAAAGGTAAGCAAGGTGACGTATTCAAGCTTTATAACCAATGCCGCAATTGTGAATCCCATTCCTCAGTTTTCATCTGCGTATCACCCCTTCCTAAAAATGGACAATCCTGAAAAAAGGAGGAGTCATAGGCCATCTCTGCGAAGTTGAATTATACCCACACAAGGCAGTCCAGAAGAAAAACAAGACAGCACCAGCAAGAAACATGTTTCTCAAACTAAGAGAAGGGCTTTTCTCTTTAACAGACCTGATTGACATTGAGGTTTTATCTATTTTTAAAAAATATGAATTTATTCTCAATAAGGTATTCAAAACTGCCTTATTTATTTTGTTATAAGAATATATCATAACTAGGAATAATCATTTACTGCAATTAATTTTTAATAACGTTGATGGTAAGCACTACTATACATAAGCAATTCAGAAAACACTGCAATAGTTGAAATTATGGAGTCTCAGTAAGTTGACAACCACTTAATTGAACATATTTTCGTGGTCCCGTGGGGTGTCGAATTACCGAGGTTACACTGTATGAGATAATTAAAAATGAGTTTTAAAAAAACGAGAAAAAATGGAAGTATGATGTTACATTAAAAAAAAGATCAAAATGATTAAAGCACAGTTTTTTTTTTTTTTTTTGTTCCCCACATTGCATGATTGTGATTATATGTTTGCGCAAATGGTTAACTCTGTTAATTTCCCAGAATTCCTTTCAAAGCATTCCACAGCTTGATTAACTCAAAAGGAAATAAAAGAATTATTTGGAAGCATTTTGCCTAGCAACTAGTAACAATAAAAACTTAAACTTGTCAGTCAGTTTTAACTTTTTAATAACCCCCAAAAAAGAACATTTCAAGCAATTAATTAACTTAATTTCCCATGGCACATTCAGCTGTCTTGAAACGCGAAAGAATTTTAAAAAGATAAAAAATAATACGAAAATAAAATGGTGCTCCAGTTCTGAAATACAGGGTAGAACTAAAGAGAGAAAAAAAACTATTTTTCGGTAACGAAATTACAGAATTCCTTCCGAATCATCACTTGTCAAAATAAAATTGCGCGAACATTTCTCTTTAAAATTTTACAAGTTCAATTATGCTTCTGTCGCTGTAGAAATATGAACTATGCCAAGTTCAAAACTAACTTCTGAACTACTGCTTTCTTCATTTTTTACACATAATAAGCCTTAAGACATTTAATGCGTACAATACCTTTGACAGTTGTGATAGCTTGAAGAATTTAGCCATTTCCTTTTTAGAAATGTAATATAAAAGATCAGAAAATTTTCAACACATTCAACTACATTAAGTCTTAAGTTTCAATTGCAAAAATAGTTTGCCTCTGATAAAAGTGACAAGAAAAATTAAATTACAATTTTTATTTTCGATTTCTACTTACGAAGGCATTTGAGCGCATTTGCAAGTAAAATTAAGAATCTAATGTAACACGATATTTTAATTAAAGTATTAAAAGGATAAGTTACTTGATAGTAAAGTATAACTTTTCGTTAATACGTATTTAATTTAACAAACCAATGTTAAGATAAGAAAATTAAGACATAGGTCTCATCTAAGATTCAACTTAGGTTGATTACATTCATCGAGTTTGCTCATAAAGTACATATAAAAATATATTAAAATATAAAAATGTATTAAAATATAAAAATATTAGAAAGAGGATGGTATAGGGTTGTCGCAGCAATATTAAGCAATCATAGGGCTGTGACGATGTGAATGTTTAGTAATTGAGAAATTTTGCAGATTTTCTGCCGGCATTTCAAATTTTGCAGGAAGATGCTTATTTTCTGCAGTTTTTTTTTTTCAACTAGGAGTGGATCCAAATTTCATGCTAATGACATTTGTTCGTCTCAAAACTCAACATTTTTGCAGGAAAAAGATAATGTAATGCTTCAAAAAAATTCTGCCAAAAAATCTATAGAGATTTCTGCGCAATTTCCGGTTTTTAATTTGAGAACTCTGAAAACCGGTAGAAGTCACAGAATTACAGATTTTCGACAAAACATCTGTTAAAATTACTCAATTATTCAAACTTTAATTTGCAACAATCCCATGATTTTACCCTTTATTTTAAAGCTTGTCGTGTCGGCAAATGACGAAAATGGACCCACTGTCAAAAAGTTGTTTCTTTTGTCAAAAAACTGTTTTTACTCTGTTTTTATTACATATTACTTCAATGAACAGCATCTGAAAATTAAGATGCATTGGTGCAGTTCGATAGAGTGTCGTGCTCATAATGGAAAGGGTATAAGTTCGATTCCGGGCCGAAAAGTATCGTTTTAATTGGGTGTTTTTCTTTATAAGAATTATAAACCAATTTCCCACCAATTTCCTTCTAACTTTCCAATTATATATATTACTAGCCGGGTACCCGGCCCTGCCTTTGTTTCGGCCGGGTATGGTGTTTTAGTGACACTCGTTCATGAATTTTTCAACATTAAAGTGCATATCTATACACACAATGGCTACTTCTGTAAACAATGGCAATTTTTTCTGACTGGACAAACTAAAAAACTGTATTACACACCTTAAATACAAATGCAAGCTACAAATAATGTTTAGGTAAATCGGAAACGTTATAAGCTTGGTACAGGGTGCGGCGGAGAAACTTGCAGACTTGAAAAGTCAACTAAGGGAAAAGTACATCATGTATCAGTTTACTACTTTTTATAAGATAGGGTACCCATTCTGAATTTTTGTATTAGTTAGATTTAAAAACTACATCGAGAGGAATGACAGCCCCTGTTAATGATGCACTTATGTACCCTAGATTTGTTGCACTCTTTCGAGCATATCGACTGATGGGATGTTGGTGATAGAGAGCCGGATGTTGTTCTCCAGGCGTTGCAGGGTCCGGGGCTTGTCGTTGTAAACGATCGATTTGAGATACCCCCATAAAAAATAGTCACAGAGTGTCAAATCGGAAGAGCGGGCACGGCCACGGTACGTCACCTTTCAAGGAGACGTTATCACTCAGCTGGTGAACCACAGCAAGTTTGTAGGAATGAAACTTGAGTTCGTTGTGAAGAATTCGTCTCAGTGTCCAATCAAAAATCCCCAAAGCAACAGCGTGTTTACGCGCCGAACGCCTGGGAGAGCGCAAAAACGACTCCCTCACTTTTTTGACGTTTTCTAGGGTTCTGGAAATCCGTTGACCTCCTGGGCCTCTGTTTGCCACACTCTCACTTTCCCTGAATGTTTTCACCCACAAAACAGTCGATTTCCAGCCAGGAATGGAAACAACGGGCTGAATTTTGAACCGAGTTTGGAAGGCACGTTGAGTGGCGACCACCGAAAGATCATTTGAAAAGTAAGATTCGGCGGCGAACGCTCGTTGCTCCTTTGTCCAATGCATGGCGAGCACTAAACTATGAGATAACAAAACTTCAAGACCCTCTCTTTAAAATGAGACTCTTCCCACTCCTTTCTGACCACTCCTTGCTAATTAGCATCCAATTAAAATCAGAAAGTTTCTCTGTCGCATCCTGTAAAATCAATCGCATTGGAGTCAAGTATTTCCAAACATTACACTTAAAATAAGTCCCATCATTAGTTTATATCCTTGTGACTACATTGGTGAAAACATCTTACATACCTAACTTAAGACATTTTTTGACTATAAACATTTTCTGTTCTCTAACTGTTGCCAAAATCAATTATCTTTTTATTTACCCCGTTAGCGATTATTGGCACAGATGAATCTAAAAATCCTAAGAAAGCAATAAATTTCATACTTACTCCAGTGAAGCCTTGGTTCACATTTTCATTATGATCACTATTAATATTGTTGTTGCCAGGCAATAAATTTTTGCAACAATGGACTGAAAATTTATCATTTAATGGGGAAACTACACGAAATTTACTATTTTCCATAATAACTTTTTTAAACTAAGCTTTTTAGAAATAAATTATAGCTTATCCTGCTCCCTGTTACTGCAGCTATCTACGGTGAAAAAATGGTTAAAATCGGTCCAGTAGTTTGGAAGATTACCCCGGACATACGGATACAAAAGTAGTCTTTTATGTATATAGATTTTTCAAATGAGTTTTTTTTTCTTTTATGAGTACAACGTAACTTTAGTAATTACTAAACTTCAAAAGTAAAACAGCATTAAAAAAAATTCTCCACTATCAACAAAAATAAACAAATAGCTCATATGCTTGTTTATTCAAAAAATAACTTTAAAAACGGGTTTTTGCATTCCTCCTGTCAAATGCAAATGCTTCGCACGGGTCAGTTAGTTTATTAAAATCTTGTTATTTTTCTTTTTCTTGTTTTTTGACACCACGTTGGAAAGCCAGAAAGTGGTAACTCAAGTGAATACTTATATTCTCTGCATTTTCAAAATTCCAAACACTTTTGACTAAGGGCACCCTTTAAATACCAAGATAACCCTGAACCTTCACTTAGAAGCAATTCCAGGCAATGGGACTGTTGTATCACGATTGAAATTTTCTAACACGGAACTGCAATCACCAATTTACCTAAATTGCATTTTAATCAGCGAAGCGAATGGAGGTCAATTAGATATCACATAAATATTGACAATAGCAAGATAATGAATTGATAACACATTTATCGAGAAAACTCCCTCGACGAAATGAAAAAAAAGCATAAAAAAGTGTCAAAGCAAGGTTTATATTGGTTTTGAAGATTAAATGAGATAAAGTACTAGTCTGTGATAAATGTTTATCATCTTTATTTTTATTATATCTAAACTGCGAAATTAGTTATCAACGAAAAAGAAACAATGTTGCAATGCAGGGGAAAATCGAGCACAACCTTTTGCACCAAAATATTAAAATACATATTTGATTTACAGGTTAGTTGCCTCATCAGTCACGATAACTGACACTGAACTTTCTACACAACGCCGTGTCAATCATCCGAGCCCGACACTGAGATTTCCACTCCGGCCATGTCAGTCATCAGAGCTTGACACTGAACTTTCAGCTTAGGACGAGTCAGTCATCAGAGCCTGAGACTAAAATTTCCACCAACGTTGCGTCAGTCATCGATGACTGACACTAAACTTTCTGTTCATTTTCCACAGACTTCATCAGTGTCTCGCAGAATAAAATATGCTACGGAACTCAAAAAGTACGTCGCGAGTAATTTCATTTCCCTGAATAATTATTGTATATCTCGACCACGGAGAGATGGCAGATGAACAGAAAGCGGAAACGGACCACTTCATTTTGTAATAGGCAGAATCTGCTGGAACACGCAAGCAGTGAAGTGCCAACTGTTTGCGTTATCTCGTTCACCCTATTACAAAATGAAGCTGTCCGTTTCCGCTTCCTGTTCTCACACCATCGCTCTGTAGACAAGCTATACTCAAATCTTACTTATCAGACGGATTCGAGTCGGTTCACAAATGATGTCACGCTTTGAAAGGGGTTGTGACATTGTACAATTTTGTAACTTGAGGAAGGGAAGGGGTAGCAAGAAATTTGACACGAGCGGACCAAGAAATTTTTCAAGGAACGAGTGGTTGATTTTTCTCAATCGCTGTTTACCACGTTTACTGATTTACAAATATTAATCACAAAGGATTCGAACTTCAATTCCGAAACATTTCCAGGAGAGAACCCCAAACCTTCGTCCCCCAACTTGAATAGAATTCATATAAAATTGTATTTTATGAGCTTCAATATCGAAAAAAATACCAGTAAGGAATTCCCCAAGGGAGGGGAGATCCGTATTTGGTCTGACATCACGCATTTTTTTTTTTAATGAGAATGTGTTTGAGAAAAAATGCGTGACATGGGAAAGAGGGGGGAAGGGGGAATAAAGGTAAGTAAAAAAAAGTGTGTGAAAAAAGAGGGGGTCTAAAATGGTAGGGAACATGTGTGGTATCTTTTATGGACAACCCCTAAATGGATTTCGTTTGGAATAGTTCTCCAGTAACTCCTTCGCAATGAATGCTGTGGTCCTATTGATTTTGGACGAATACATAACAAATATAATAATAAAAAACATTTTTAAAAAGTTAGATAAAATGTTAATTCCACCACAACTATGATTCTCACTTCAATAAGTCAGAATAAAAGCCTACATTCAAACAAACTGCTAAGGAAGGAAAATCAAATCAGCCTGAATAAACAAATTCAAAAATAACGAATCTCGAACATTTTCAGGAGAAAATATTTGAAATAAATAGCTCAAGGTAAAATTCTCCCAATATTTTCAGAAATATATTTGATCTTCTTTTCTATAAAATATGTTAGTTGCAAAGAAATAAATCTGCGAAACTGAAATAACCCAATTTCGGTATTTTGATTTAAGGGGTTACAGTACCTTTCTAACAAATTTCTTTCATTTAAGTGAAAAAGTTGATTCTTTGAAATATTTGTTTCTGCACTTGTTTAAAAATCAATAATTTATTTTCAAATATCAAAAATTTTGAAAACTTTTTTTGAAAATTTGAAAAATGTAAGAAAATTTCAGTTTTTTTAAAACCCTAAGGCTTTTTTGTTTTTGCACTAATTTCAAAATTTCTTTTTGCAAAATGATCGCAAGGAAAACCTCAACAAATCTGTGCATTCATTTTCTTATATTTTGATTAGAAAATATTTTGTGACCTTTTATGTAAAAAATTCTTAGAAAATTTTGTTCTTCGAGGTTTAACTAACTCTAAAAATTTTTGTAATTTATAAAACGCTTATTCAATGCACAGTTTTGTTAAATATATTATCCTGAGTGCAAAAAATATTGCTTTAAAGTTATATCTTTAATAGAAAAAATTCCTTAGCATTTCTAGTAACATAGAAACACTAAAAACTGATCACCGAGAAAAAGCACTTTAAAGTTTGTCTTTTCCATTAGAACACATAGCATGTATGCCCTAAAGTCACTCATAACTTTTTAAATAATTTAGCTAGAACAATGCTGTTTTTTTCTGAGTGTTTTAAATAACTTTTACTTTTGAAATAAGCAATAAAATTTTTTTTGGTCTTTTGGTCATTTTTGAGGTACTGTAACCCCTTTAACAAAAATTCCACTTTTTTTTAAACATACTCAGCTTTTTTTTTTTTTTTTCATTTTCTTATGAAATAGAGTTACTCTGCTGCATCAAATACTAACTTGTGACTTTAAACACTTATACTTTTTTCTTCTTTTACAAGGTATCCGCTCATCTGGTGTTTTAAAACTCCAGAATATTTGAAGTATTTCCCGTATGATGTTTGGGGCAAGTTACTAGTACTATATCACATTTTATTTTGTCTTTTTGAACTTCATGACAAAATGAAACACAAAATAAGGTATGCCACCATTAAAATAATGTTACACAGGTTAGTTATTAAGATTTCAGGTACGATATACTTACAAAAATATTTAAGTGTGAAAATGAATACCTATTGGCATATATTTATGTGAATACACCTTCAGGAAAAATCCCTAAAAACTATGAAAAGTTGTCAAAATTAACGTAGAAATGTCATATGAATATCATTATATTTTAAATAAAAAGTAAACTTCTTTTAACACGGGTAGATAAAAATCTCTGAAGATCGGGCTTTTTTTTTCAAATGCAAATTTCAGAAGACAAAGGATTTAATTTTTACCAATATTTTAAAATGTTTGGTAACCTAATAAATTATTTAACTTACTTAATTTCAATATTTTTAAACGTTTATTTATGTCAATTCATTTCAATTGCACTGCACATTGGTTGTTAAGGACAGCGTTTAATGCTCCAGGAAACAATTTACTCCTATTAACTTTCAGTGGAACATGTTTGCAAATAAAATTCACAGTTGCCTGAAAAAATATTAAAACTATATATAACAAATAAGGTAAAAAAAGAAATTGAAGTAACAAAGCGGTGAGGCGGTGGGGGGGGGGGGATATAAGAAGTTAACACGAAATTTAATATTTACAAGTTACTTTAAATATTTGAGGACTCATAAAAAGTTTTCGAAATCGATAAACAATCTTTTTATTTATTTATTTATTTATTTATTTTTTTTTTTTTTTTTGTGAACAAAAACTTAAAGATTTAACAACCTTAAGTTTCTTGCAGCAAGATTCCAAAAACAACGAAACTATTAATGAATGAATCACGAGCTGACTCACGATGACGTCAGCTCGAAGAAAAGAGATCGTCTTCAGTTTCGAAAAATCGATTTTAAAGTGACTCAAGCATTTGTGTAATCGTGTAGGTTTCTAGCATTGATTTTTACGAGCAAGAGTTGTTAAAAGAACTACATTTTTTGCAGATCGAAACTTTTTCAAATACAAAATAACTTGCTTCATATGGAACAACAGAAAGGTGACAATATGTTCCGTTTTGAACGGGACAGTCCCCTTCTCGAAAAAGTTTGTCCCGTGGTCTCCGAGCACAGCTTCTGGAGGCCGTTTTCTAAAAGAAACAACATGGAAATTTCTAAAAAGGCTACAAGGCTACGAATTTTTTCCGGATTATCCGGACCAACAAGGGCCTGATGAACCAGGTGCGCTGCAGTCACAAATAATAACAATAATAACAAGAAGTTCTGTCAAGAACTAAACGAGCCTACTTTCCCGTACATCGACATCGGCATTCTAGCATCTGATCATTATTCTCTTGATTATCTAAGACTAAAAATTATGTCAAACATACCTTTTTAGCACTTGAAGCTGATTTCTAAAAGCAAAATATACCCCTCTCATCAGATGAAATAGACACATAAAAAGTAAATAAATGAATAAATAAAGCTTTGTCGCACCTTTTAAAGAATGTAACTGTTACAGTTCTTCCGTAGAAAAATTCCTCAATTGTTTTCAAAAAAAAAATTAAAAGTACAAAGTACATCAAAACACATTTTATCAAAGAAAGAAAAAAAATAAAGAAAAAAAAGAAAAAAAAAACTCGTCCGTTGATAAAATGTCTCGAATTTCACTTTTAATCCGTTGCCAGTTGTTAAATATAAATAAAGAATAAAATGCCCTCGTGAATGAAACATTTTTGTTACAAAAAAAAATCGTCTGCCAAAAATAATAATAATAATAATAAATTCAATAAAACAAATGAATAAATAAACAAAAAATCGTCTGCACAGTTAGTCATTTTTTTTTCGAACTGTTTACTCAAAAGTTATTAGGGGTGACAGCTTGCTTGAGCGGTTCAATGTTGAACGAAAAATTGTTCAAATCGGAAATGTAAATACGGGAATGAAGTATCCTTGAAAAGTTCTTTCCAACAAAAAAAAGTTTGTTCAAATCGGACTGTTCATTAAAAAGTTAGTATCGCGGGACCGGTTATTTGAACGGCTCAAAGTTGAACCAAAAATTGTTCAAATCAAAAAATCAAATATGGGAATGAGCTGTACTCGCCGAGATCTTTCCAACAAAAAAAAGTTTGTCCAAATCGGAATGTTCATTCAAAAGTTATTAGGGGGGGACAGACAGACAGACCGACCGACAGACACACAAATTCCCCATCTCAATACCCTACTTTCAAATTTTTAATTTTTCGATATTTATTTCATTTTTTTGTTTCTTTTTGACTTTTTTTTTACTTGGCGATATTTTTTGGGCTTGGCGATATTTTTTGGACTTGGCGATATTTTTTGGACTTGGCGACATTTTTTAGATGCATTAAGCCAATTTTAATGCTTTTTTCGTCTCTTTTATTTTTAACGGGAAAGTAGGCTAATAAAAACCAAATTGTATGTACAAAACCTACAAATTGTACCAAACCAATTGTACCTACAAAAGTAGAACTGAGTATGTGCGTGTGTGTGTGTGTGTGTGTGTGTGTGTGTATGCGTGTGTGTGTGTGTGTGTGTGTGTGTGTGTGTGTGTGTGTGTGTGTGTGTGTGTGTGTGTGTGTGTGTGTGTGTGTGTGTTTAACACGGATGCACTTCGGCTCTCGTCGAGTGAATTAGAAGGATTTTCGAAAGTTGAAAAGGTTCTAAATCATCGCATTTTAATTTTAAAACTATAAAAATGCTCTTTCCAGACAAAAGAATTGCTAACCTACTTTGAATTTTGTACTTTTGGTCATTACTTAAAAACTTAAAGCTTGATGCCTATTTTATTTCGCAATTATTGAAAATATAGGTTTTAGTATTTTTTTCTTCCTTTTTTGTCAAAATTTAATCTTGATGAATCAAAATTCTGGTTTTTTCCCGATTTCATTCTCTTCATACAAATGTTTATAAGAGAGGTATTTTCATTTCAATCTTTGTTTTCAAAAATAAAGGGGGGGGGGTTGAAAATTTAATACTTAGGGTAATTTTTAATTTTTCAAAAAAAAATTTCAACGTATGTAACCCAACTTTTTGCCAAAAGAATACACGCCTGTCTTATAACTTCAGAAATAATTATATCCTCATTTATTTAAAGCACGCTAAAAGGGAAAATAGTTATTCCTGTGTTTTTCAAGAAAGCTAGGAAATGAAGACCTTTTACATATGCATTTCTCCACGTCAAGGGCGAACACTGGCAAGGTCACGAATGTTACACGCGCTCATTTCTTAGCGTTTTAATTTTATTAGTTTCTGAGTTCTTTCACGTAGTTAAGCTTTTTTTTTTTTTTTTTCTTTGAACACCATCGAAACTACTTTTAAACATAAGTTTTGAAGTCGGCGCAAAAACAATAGGTAAAATGATATTTAACTATATTTTGCCAACATTTTTCAGAGAAACTATTGAAAATTAAAAGCAGAATGTAACATTACAAGAATGCGTGGTAATCAATGAAATGTATGCGAATGCTCTTAAAGAACATGGATCCATTAAAATTTATATTTATAGCTGAATTGTTAGTTGTATATGATTTTATACATTGTTTTTGCGCCGACTTCAAAGCTTATGTTTAAAAGTAGTTTGGACGGTGTTCAAAGAATTTTTTTTTTTACTTTTTAGAACAATTCCCAACTGAAGTCGGTGCTATTTTTTTCCCAAAAATATTTTATTTCATTCTTTTTAGTGCAAATGCACTTAAAATAATCAAAATATAGTTAAAAAACTAAAAATTACGCTTTTAAATAAAGTTGAGAATAATGGTTTTCAAAGAAGTAAACATCAGTTAGTTTTTTGTTAATTCGTTTGTTTCGTTTAAGATTCCACGAATATCTGCTTCAGTTAATTTTGCTAATTATTGAAGATGATAAGTAACTATTAAGTGCTAAAGATAATTTTGAAAATAAAATCTACTTTAAGTAACATTTTAGGTCAGATGAACGAATTTTTAAAGACAAAGAACCAATGCTGGAAATACCTCGTTGATGTTTAAATAAATAAATTAGTTTCATAGGTTTTTTTTTTCCTTTATTTTACACGAAAATTTTTTGTCATTTAATACTTAAACTTGAAACCTCAAGCATAATCAGAATTTTTTCATAAAGGGGGAGGAAGGGTGAAAATAGTCACCCCTATTATGCATACATATTAACATGCTTAGATTGGAAAAATGACCTAAAAACCAGGAGTTAAGAGATTAATTTAGACAATATATTACATCCCAGAATGACAGACAAATCTTTCTTTTATTTTATTTATTTATTGTTATTTCCCTTTGGGAATTTTACTGTAAGAGCTAATAACATATAACATACACGAGAAGGATTAAAAAATATATTTTGAAATGTATTTTTAGAACAATAAAAATTTTATTGCATTAGAGCAGAAGGGGGGAATCTCGTGACCTAATCTCTCTCGGTCATTCCATATGAAACCAACAAGGCACTCAGCCTGACCATTTCACGTTTTCATGAAACTATTACAAATCTTACTCCTTAACATCTTAAAATACATTCCATTTACATCTGATGAGTAATTATTTTTTTTAAATTCATTGAAAGCACTATTTTTACTTGCCGACAGTGTTTAAAAATGGTAAAACTCAAGATCTAAATAACCAACGGAATTTTATAATAGCTCATCCAAAGATAATTATGAGGGTTTTAATTTGATATGCAACTTACTTTTCGGAAGGGGTGGGGGGAGGCATTTTTATAAAAACACAAAAATTTGAGAATGAAAAAAAATAATTTTGCTTTTAAAATTTGGAGAAAACGTTATGATTTTTGATATATATTAATGAATATCACCGGAAACTATTCAGAATGAAACCATGAAGAGATCAGTAGTTTCAGCAATGATGTTGGATAATTTGCACAAAAATATGTTTTGCAATGTAACTGAAGTTTTAAGGGACTGACCAAGTTTTATGGGGTTACAGAGTTTGAACAGCTCATTTAACTATATTTGTGTGCACTTTAAACGAGGTTTCTTTTTAATCATATTGGTTTTAAATGCTATTACATGAGCTAAAATAAAGAAACAACAGTAAAGAAGTTATTTTTAAACACGCGGGAGGGAATTAGATTCAACGTAACTATATCATAGCAATTTTGAATTTGCTTCTCAAATTTAAATTTTAGTTTTTTGCTTTTTTTTAAAATTACATTATAAAACTTTCCAACTTTAAAACATTAATACACACAAAAAAACTGAAACATGTACAACATAAAATCCAATGTTATCCAGTTTTGTGTTTATAAAATGAAACTCCATACGTTATTTTAAGTTATCAGTTAAAAACAAGTTGTTTTTGAAAACACACAACAATGTCAATAAACGAAGTAAAAATCGATTAAAACCTTACCCAATGGAACTTATTCGCTATTTATAAAACAAACAGTTCACGTGAAATCGCTGCAAATCTGCGCAACCGCGGGAGAGGAACTTCCACGAACTCGGGAAGAACAAGAGGGACCGGCGGAGGATTCTCAGAAGCTGAGGCCGTTTATTCCGGGATTTTCGGGAAAAGCAACTTCCAGGGTTTGATGATCCGCGCTCGAGGATGCGGAGAAAAGTTGACGAGGAGGAGTGATGCCAGTGCGCAAGTCGGATGACTCAGTGGTCTGTCCAGCTCGGGATCACGGGATTCGGAGTCAGGGGGAGCGTCTGCATATTGAAGAACGTTGAGGTTTGATGAGAATGACGAAAATAGGGATGTACCGACGAGCAAATTGGCAGATTACAGATTAATCGGCTCTTGATAATCGGCCGATTAATGATCATGATTATAATTTTTAGTACTACTACTTTATCCAACACTTTTTTCTTCCTTTCACAATTTCGATTTTAGAAATAGTTTCTAATTTATTTCTGAGATTTTTTTTTCTCTATTTCTTAATTTCCTCAACATTTTATCAAATTTCACTGAGCTAATTTCTAAATGTTGATAAAGTTACATTATGTTAACTGAACATGAAAATTAAAGAAAAGGGCTGTGGTGACTACATGTTATAGTACTGTTTTCAGAAAATGTTTATTTACTTACAAATTTATTTATTTTACATGCATTTACAAATTTATTTTTCAGTTTCTCCTTCAAGGCATACTTAAAAAAATACTTAAAATAAATTTTTTTTTCAATCCATTAATCTACCAAGTTTCGCCAATTATAAATAATCAGCAAGGTAGCCGATTATGGCAGATTAATCGGTGTTGCCGATTAATGAAATGTCGACTACTGAGGTTGTAGAGTTAGTTATCCGCGTGTCGAGTTACCAGAATTCCACTGTACATATTTAAAATACAAATTGAAGGTCACGATTAACAGTGGCAATTCGTCAATGGACAAATAAAGTGACGGATAAAAATATTAGTATCATTTGCAACCCGGTCTCCAATCTCCCAAACTCCACATGCACTATCAACAAGTTGTCAGAAAACATTCGTGTTATGCATGAAATAATAGATTGTAAACAAAATTAACACTTCACAATACAATTGACGTTAATGCCATTTTATCGTTACATAATTCTTTATAACTGACAGTTTTTATGTTTTCGCTGTATTTAAAAGCTAATTCGATTTTTACACACTATCTTGGATTACATAAAGTACGATGACTAAAAGAAAAAAAAAAAGGCGGGAGGGGGGGGGGCTAATCCTCACTGATGAGTGAAGACTGAAAAAATTCCCCAATCTTCATCTTTAATATTATTACATAATATATAATGAAGACGAAAGAGCGCAAATTGAATGACTCATGGGTTTGTCCGCTTTTATCACGGGATTCAGAATGAGAGGGAACGTCTGCATACTGAATTAAGTACACGTGACTGAGGTTTTATGAAAGTGAAAACATAAATAAATAAATAAATCTATTAAAATAGGAGTAGTGAGGCAATTCAAAGTACAGAAATTGTGGATTTTAGTCCGGAATGACTGTGCTAAAAACATATTTCTGTACCTCAGAACCGGACTAACGTAAGTCCATGCTCATAACTTTTCAGGAGAGAGCGAAAACGACAGTCAGATGCATGCAAAGGAGGAGACTCGCACTATTTTTACGCTGGATAACGTTATATTTATAGGACAACGTTCTCATGGGTCTATGCAGAATAAAATTTGGATGAATCCTAGTTTAAGGTCCGGCGATAAATTATTAAATCTGGCAACCACAGAATTATCATTGGATGATTGGATTGTTTGGCGATTTTAAGCTAAATGATAGCAACCTTAAGCTGCAGTCTGAAAAAAATCGCCAAACCCGGACCCTAAAGTAGAATTTTACCTAAAATTCTACATACCTTGCAGTAACAAAGTGAAAATCGCCATTTTTCAACTTGCGTCGTTCTGGTTCTAAGGTACAGATTTAATAACAGAAAAAAAAATTGAAGACAAGCATATGGAAGTAATGGGTGCATTTACAGTACAATTTAAAATAAATGTCACTCCTCTTTACGTATTGAAATAAATAACAAGAATGATTCTTTAATAGTGAACCAAAGCATTCAAGCAATTATTGCTAAATTCAAACAAATAACAAGGATGATTCCTTAACAGTAAGCCACAACATTTAAGCAATAGTTGGAAAATCTTCGAAAGAAAATGCTTCACTAAATAAAGCAAGATCAAACATTTAAAAGGAAATGTGGTGCTAATCGTAGCACGTATAGAAACTAAATTATGAATACTGTAGAATCTTGATCGTCCTAAAGGGAAATGTGCCAGATATCGAAAATACAGTGTAACGTAAGTTCATGTAGTAGTTCCACAAGTCCATTAAATTTACTCTTAAATAATAGAAACCTCAGAGTTCCTAAAACGCATTTCCATAGACTAACACAACCTTATTGTTAGTAATTTCAGAATCGTATTATGAATGTACTTAAACACTACTTATCAGTACCTTTAACGAATTTTGTTGAAACAGTTTAAGCAAAAAAAAAAAAGCTGTCTTCAATGTGTTTAAAAAGCAAGTGTGTTTCAATGTCGACGGGAAACTGGCGCGTGATCTGACTTGGTATTTCCTCATAAATTCACAAAGCAGTAAACAAATAATTGATTTTTTTTTTAACATTATTACCTTTTATATTTTTTAATATTATTACCTTAAGAACGTTATAACCTTTTGGGGAACATTGAATGTAGGGAAAACAATGATACGTCAAATATTTTCGCAAAATCTAATTTCAGAAACGAAGTTGGAAGTTATACTGCTTACTAAAGAAATTAGTAATTAAAAAAATACACTAAGTAAATCACACCACATGATACATACAAAAATCGTTTCCCAACTTAAAACAATTAAAAGATGAAGTTCAAGACAGAAAAAAAAACTATTCAAGTACCGTCTTGGCGGGAATGTATTAATTAACACAGCGATTCTTTCTCTCCAAAAAATACCGAGTAACACGGCTCTTCTCAATGTACGTAATTAACGTCTAATATTTATTTTGATTCATTTTTATTATATATTGCGTTAATTAATAATACAGATTGCTTTCCAATCAAAAATAAGCAGCTTAACATTTAACAAAAAAGTTAAGCTTACAAAAATAGCTCATTTTCATTCAAAAAATGCAAAAAGAATATATCAGGATATATAAAGCTGTTTTAACATGAAATAAGTTTAGCATAAGATTGAAAACAGTTTCAAACTTAATGAAATATTTTATACCAAGCAGAGATCAATTACAGAAAACCATTTACATTATCGATTGGAAGACAGCCGTAAAAGAGCCAATTAACATTTCTTAGATGTTTGAAAAAAATTAATTAAAACTAATTGACAGAAATACAACATATTAGTAATTAAAATCTGATTTTACTGACTTAGAAACATATCAAACAACGATTTTGCTAATGAACCAGCTTAAAATACTTACCTGATTTAAATATTCAAATTAGTAATTTATATTGTCGTAGAAATGGATGGCTTATTAAAACTTTCACCGAATAAATTATTTTGTTTTTACAATTTATGTGACATTTTGAAACTTAATTTGTACCTTATAAGTGAAGTCAAATGAATTCCATATTTTAATTTAGTAGTGAACGCTTCAAATTCAAGTTTTGAGAATAAAGTTTTCGGTTGTTTTATTGGATGTTATATATTAATTTTGTTGAAAGATGACGTATTCAATCAAAACTATGTTGAATGAGTGAAATTACGCGAATATATATAGAGAGAAATAGGGAAATAGATTGATAGAGGGAGAGAAATAGTAGACTGAGTAACGAGCAAGTTGAGATTATAATTTTAAAAACATTTAATTAGCACGATATAGTTAATTCACTGGGAGAATGAATTATGACTGTTAAATTATAGTCCACGATAAATCAAGCATTCAATTTCATTATTCATATTACAATATAATAGTTGACTATACATTTATCAAAAACTAAGTACTAAATTTTGGAAACATGTAGACAATTTAGTTTTATTAAATATTTCAATAATCAAGTTAACTATTTTACTTAAATTCGGGAATTACAATTCATTTAAATTTATTTTATTAAAATAGATCGATTCACTACAACCTTCAAAAAAGAGTACTTATTTTTACGTTATTAAATTACTTAAATTTAATAACATACATTCAATTCGGATTCAACTTTTTGAATTATGTTTGTTTAATGGGAAACTCATCGACTATTCATTAATTAGAACAAGTGATATTTATTCAATTACAAAAATAATAGAAAAATGCAACAACTCGGTGCTTCCTTCAGTCAAAAGCACAACTTTTAGTCACTGATATTGATAGAAGGAAAAAAAAAATAACATGGTGCTGGAAAATATTTTCGATTTTCCAACAGTTTATTTTTATCAATTTTTCAAAACAATCAACTTCTAAAACGAAGCAAGGTCTCGTATGTCGTCACAAGAGGAGAAACTTTGGTGTAAAACCAGACCGGTGCATTAGCCATTTTGGACACCTGGTAACCACAGCACTGCAACAAAAGCTCGTTTCCAAGATGGCCTCTAATCAATAAAGTGGCCTGGCTTGGAGCGTTTTGTAGAATTGTGACGTCATCCAGTGTAAATGAAACAGCGACTGAGCGTCTTTAAAGACTATTCTTTTAAGAAAAAAAATTAGTCAAAATTGAAAAAAAAAAAAAAAAAAAAAAAAAAACAATTCCCCCCGCATTTTCGACAGTGCTCTTTCAGAAAAAAAATATTTTTAAAAAGGGGGAAACTCCCCCATTATCATAACAGAAAAAGTTTCAGATTGTTGAGAAATTCTGCCAGTCATAAGGAAATTTAAACACTAGAAAATTACAAATTCGAAACGATGTTGAAGACGATGAATAATTAATGAAACTACGAAATTCAATATTATGACGAAAGAAATTTATAACTAGTATATTTAAGCTAGGAATAAATATTTACACAAATTTACAACAAAGAAAACACGGCATTCATTTCAAGAAATAGAATATTTTCTGAATTTCATATTTTGATTTGAAATGTTATTTCAAAAATGGCTGGTTCATTTTTTTCCACATAAGTTTAAATATTTTTAAGCATTTTTCCGGTCTAATTCAGCTATTTGAACACAGTAATATTGTGCACTTGAATAAATTAGTTAAATATTCAACATCATTCAACAAATAATTAGACCATTAACAACGACCGTTATTAAATTAAATTCATTTCAGCTGTAAATACGCTGCCGCAGTTACTAATTAATTAGATAATTATCCTAATGTATCTTCACAATCCCAATAAGTTATCTGATGTCAAATGACTTACTTTATTAATTAGGGAGACTTTTCAATTATAATTAAAATATGTTAATGATTTAGCTCATCACTCTACGAACTCACACATAAACTGGCAAAAATGAAGTACAACGCAAAAAAAAAAAAAAAAAAATGCTGAAGCATGTATTTTTGTTTTTTACATTGTTTAGATTGACTACACTGTAAAAAATAAATGTTATTTTTACAGCATAATACAGTTAATTTTATGGTAATAAACTAAAATTGCTACTTTTAAAGTTTATTACCGTGCATTTTACAGTTTTAAACTGGAACCTCGGCTGCCAGTATTATACTGTTGTTTATGCAGTATAATATTGGTAAATTTTACGGCAATAAACTGTAAAATTTCTAACTTTACAGTAATAAACTGTAAAACTGCTAGTTTTACAGTTCATCACTGTCATATATTACAGTTTTAAATTGGAACCTCGGCTGCCAGTATTATACTGTAAAAACAACATTTCCTTTTTGCAGTGTACACTCATTTTGATATTTATTTAATGTATCGATATTATGTAACTTTATGTAATTTAATCATCAAAGAAAATATTTTAAATGTTAACCGATTCATTAGAATTGAAATTTTTAACTGAAAAATCAACAACTAATGATTAGTTAGTAAATAGTATAATTATTAAGTTACTACAGGGATAGAAAAATACAATTAATTACAATAATGAATTAGCCTCACAGGAAAAAGTCAAATGATAAAAAATCACATTTTGCACCTTATCCTCCTACAAACAAATTAAAATAATTTTTAGCTTTTTTTTCCTTCAAAATATCCAATCAAACACCAAATTTAATAAAAATATGAAATTGAAAAAATAATGCATAGGCCTTTAAAACATCAGTAATGTGATAAAAGATAACTAGAAAGTTAATTGGGGAGACTTTTCAATAAAATTGAAATATGTCAATAACTTAGCTCATCACTTTACAAACTCACTCATAAACTAGCGAAAGCGAAGTACAACGCATTAAAAAAAAAATGTTGAAGCATGTGTTATAGTTTTTTACATTGATCAGATTTACTACAACCGTTTGAAAATAAATACATTAAATCACCAAATTGAAAGAAAAAAAAACAATTATCGATTCATTTAACATTAAAAATTTTAATTCAAAAATCAACAACTTTTCATTTGTAAATGATTTAAGTTGCAACAATGATAGAAAAATTCATCAAAGATTAGCCTTACAAGATAAAGTCAAATGATTAAAAATCGCATCTCGCACCTTATCCTCATAAATAATTAAAATAATTTTTTATCCACTTTTTTTTCAAAACGTCTACCAAATACCAATTTTATTGGAAATATGAAATTCAAAAAATAATTCATGGGCTTTTAAAACATCATGTGATAAAAGATAACTCGAAAGTACATGCGGTTTGAAGGTTAAGGTAGAGGCAGTGGGTACTTCCGCCCACAGTAATTCCTTTTCTCTTCCTTCTTTTTTACAACTTAGCGAGCGGATTGTTGGTTTTCTCCACGTCATCCAAGTTGCTCGTCGTCACCTGACTCTCTCCAATGTTTTGTCCACCTTCAGTTTTTCCGCCTTCTCTTAGCAGCTCGATAAGGGAGCGTCTAAATATTTCGTTTTCGATACATGAAGGTTGTTTTTCTCAATCCGGTTCTCGAGTAAGTTTTGAAGCGATGTCGATCACTGAAGGAAGTTTAGTTTCTGATTAATCCCTGCAAGAACTCGTAAATGTTGTTCATACTCAAATTTATTTCCGTATAGTTTGATTTTGCTTAATTTTTTAATAAGTTAGAATTTATATTTATATTTATTTATTTATTCATTTTGTTTGCAGCAGGATAAACATCATCTGTATCCAAATTTCATTTAGACTTAAACCGCTGCAGTTTTGTGATTGTTGCAACACTTTTTAACTCCGGATGCAACAAGGAAGGAGGTTTTAAGTTTTACGTGTCTGTGTGTCTATAAATCTGTGTGTCAGGCATCGCATGCACCGATTTCGAGAGTTTTTTTTTTTTTTTCTTTTTTTCAAAAAGAGAGTTGATAGAAAATGTTCTTAGCTTAGTCGAGTCTTCGAGTGACATTAATGCAAGAAAAGATTAATTAAAAGTCTCTAAAAAGTTTTTCGCAATGTTGTCAGTGAAATGGAACTTAAAAGTCTAAAAAATAAAGTGGTAAAAGAAAGAGTAAAGTTTTCGGCTTCTGATAGAATATGTTAAGAACTTCCATGTTTCATAGAAATTAAATATAACGTTTTTAAGCAGATTTTAAGTATGGCTAAGCCTTTATTCAAACGATTATTAACTGATGTCATTGTTGACTGGCAAGGAAAGAAAACTCAATGGTTTAAAATTTTTATCTGTTGCTTATTAGATTGCAACTAATTTTAGTGCAAGGGTTTTTGCGAGGGTTACGGGGACCCCCAGGGGTCCCCCGTAATTTGCAAGGGGTCCATATAAACGAAAGAAAAATTAAGGGGTCCACGAGATACAAATAGGGGTCCACGAGCCAGGATCATTAGCAAAAAATCTAGCAACAGTGTGCATCAATTGCTATAATTTGTAACAAATGTAATAAATGAAATTCGTAATTACACTTAACACTACATTATTTGACCAGCTGTTTGAAAAAAAATGATGAGAACTTCAATAAATTACTTTTTCACTTTAAAGTATATCATATACACTTCAAAGTACACTGGATGTTAAAAGGATCATTCTTGACAAGGTTTTTATTACTATTATTTTAAAAACTTTTTGGCACTGATGTCTTAGTAGTTTATCAATATTTTTGGTGACATTGAAAAATCGATACTTTACAGAAAGAGTTGATTGGAATAAGCACTAGTGAAGAACTTTAGAAAAGGGTATCAATATTTTTGTCTCCGAAAGACATATCTATAACTTATCCTACCTTTGGAATATCACAAAAAAATTTCTGTAAGCTTTTACACCTTCATACCTCGTGCAAACAAATTTCAGTTCAGTCACAAACTTTCTTAAAAAAATAAGAAACAGACTGGCAGTCCCTGATCAGAGTGATTTAAAGTTATGTTTCACAAATCTAAAGCCAAATCTAAAAATTTGCAGTCGATACACCAAATTCATCCCTCCCACTAAAAAGTCATCCCCCCCCCCCCCCCGTGTATACCTATTATATGTAAGAAGATGTGTTGGTTTTAGGTTTGTGCCATTATTATTATGAAAGTATTGATAAAAATGAAACATGTTTCTCGTCATCTGTTTTCTTTTAATTTTAACTTTAATATTTTTCTCTGCAGTAAAACTGTTAAACAAAGCTTTCAGAAAGTTTAAGCATTTAAGAAGTTTTTGATTGTTTGAAAAATCAATATTAAAAGAGCTCTGATACTATTAGGTAAATTTCTGATTAATCTTGTTATATTTACATATATCTTGCTTCTATCTGGTTGTTTTGGAACACCTATAATGGAACTTAACCACATAATTTACGGTTTAGAATGCTTCAGTTCTATTATTTCCGTGCCTAACTAGTTTTGGAACGACCCTTAGGAAAGGGGTCCATGAGAAACTGAAAAACTCGGCAAGGGGTCCACGGACCAAAAAAGTTTCGGAACCCCTGTTTTAGTGCAAGATTTTTTAAAGGATTCTCAATTTTCCCTCTTTATTCTGCTTTTGCGACTAGCAAATTTTGCTGTACTCGACTGCAACCTTTCTTAACAAAAATATCGTGACGTCAGCGTGACGTTAGCCTATGAAAAACGAGCTAGATAAAACGTCACAGCCTACATGGCAAATTAGAGGAGATCGCTAACTGTTTGTGAGCTCTTATTGGCTTCTCCCGTAGTGACGTTCAGTGTCAAGTTAAGTTGCATTCTAGTATAACAAGGATTATCTTTCCTTTTCTGTGTTTTCCATGTCCTATCGAAAGCATTTAAAAAAAATTAAACTTTAATTGCTTTGTGACCAGTGACGTTTACCTTCACATGAGGTCTGCAATGAGTGTCGGGGCATTTTTAATTTTTAATTTACTTTTAGTACTTGTTTAAGTTATACTTATTTCTTTGCAAGGTAAAAATTTCAACATAAAACTTAATCCAATTAAAGTGACGTCATATATTAGCAACAACTGGCGATATAGCACAAAATTGGAGTTTTTGGTGTCTAAATAGATACCTAATCCAGTGTTATTTTTGCGTTACTAATAAAGAATGCAACGTTATTATCGGAACTTCTATTAACAATCCCTGTAAAGCACCACCGAATACTATATTACATCACTTCCTTTTTCAAAAAATTTTGAGATAAAATGGTTTTACTTTCTTGGAGAAAAATCGCTTACAGGTAGTTGTTTTAAGTAGAATTATAATCTAGAAACCAAATTTCTAGACAAATTTTTCGCAGTTAACAAAAAGAAAAAGTTTTTTAAGAACTATAGAAGAATGAAAACGTTTGAATTGTCTCTGTCTTTAGTAAACAAAAGAATAAATAAATAAAACTTCAGAAATAAACTTAAAAAAAGAAAACAAGCAAAACAAAAAGATAAGTTTTTAGGAAATGATTACCTTCCTCATAACTTAATATTCCAAATCACTTTACCATTTAACTTCAGAAGTTCGTGAAAAAAAGTACGAATTTTGGAAGTAGTTTCAAAATTTTCTTTTACATTTATGAAGTTAGTTCATTTCATTCTGCTCAAACTTCTGCATCCTAAACCAGGGACGAAGCCCAGGGCGAATATTTCCTGGCAACAGCTAAAAAATGTTTCCACCGAATTCATCTCATTCAAAAATCAATGTACATGTTCGATTCATCTTTCAGGAAATTCCATTATATCAAACTGTATATTGAACTGATGTCAGAATAATGTGTCAAGTGTATATTTTTCTAATTTTCCTTGTTTAACTCAACGTGTTTCTTAACTTTCCTTGTCTTAATAAGGCATTTAATTGAACATACCGAATTTAACTTTCTATTAACTATTGCATAATGTTGTAAAATACGAGGAACATTTTAAAAGTAAAATCCGTCATGTTTTTAACCTCAAAAAAATACCATACAATAACAGAGATAGACAGCTACAAGGGCACACAGAAAAATACAGGCAACAGAAAACATACAAGAGTATAAAAAATACAAAAATATTTGGCATCCATTCTGGACTTATGCTAATTTCTTAGCTAAACATTAGGGTTCTCTTTTCCAAAACTAAATAATAATGTAAACTAAGTTAAACTCCGCTCTGCAAAAAATTGTATGTTGAATCAAAGCATGGTGCGAATTTGCTGTTTTGATAGAATGGTAAATTAATTTTACCATATTTTGATGCAACTTGCGCAAACTTTGGCACTTATTTACGCATGTTGTGCCAAAATACAGTAAAATTATTCATCATCCACAATATCAAATTAACACTACCTGTTGGCGCAACATACCACAATTTTTTACAGTGTAGTTATTGGATGGTAATATATTGCAGTTTCTTGACTTCAGTAGACTTTTAAGAGTTATTCTACTGACCAGCGCCTACGTAACAAAAATATGTAGTAAAAACATCACAAATGGCAACTATAAAAATTTTCAACACTTCAAAATGTTTGCACAAACCGACGCGAACTATGTTCTGTATCTTTTTACGAGAACGTATCAGTAATTTTGAAAACAATTATAGCTTTGATAACAAGAAGTCTGTGCTTGGATACGTTTGTTTCTGCTTTGAGAAAACGATGAGGATTTCTATATTTACGTAATGACAATAGCTACCGAAGTTCATCAACAGTAAAAGCAAACAGGATTTCCTAATGCTTACTTTGATGAGTAAATTCGTTTAATCGTTTCCATCAAAATTCAAGCAATCAGAGTCAAGTTATATTTTTCTTTACAATAAATGCGTGTTCATGTTTCGTTGCTAATAAAATTTACTGATCTGGCCGTCTTCAGCGACGTTTAATTACCACCATGGCGTGCACACATTTTACCTTGAAAGCTGGTCACACAACTTATTTTCTAAACAGATAAACGATTACCAAAACATTTTTTGAGTTTCACTGTTGACCACGAACATATTCAACGTGCGCCAGTCACCATCACTGCACATGATGGATCTTCGACCAGTTACGATCAATCTCGGGATCCTCTGGTTACATTCCGATGTCTTAATACGATGCCCATCAAGCCACCACGGCCCGAAAATCCCCTCCGAAATCACAGGCAAAGGGAGTGGATGCCCATAATTAGACCGAGAAACAGGAGATACTATCAAGGCGGTCGGCCACAAAGTAAGACCCTCCGGCTTTGAACAAGCTAAATTCAGCTTTTCTGTAGAAGGCTACGGCTAACAACAAATAAATTAAGTTCTGACAATTACTCTACCCTCTTTGTTTTCAATTTCATGCCCATAACTCATAAACACGAAAAGGTCAAAGAAATGAAATACAATGATACCTGCCCCAACATATTAAGATGCCTACGATGCTAAAACAGTCAATAGAGCAAAACGTGGTCACTCAACCATCAGTTTCAGAGAATTATCCAGATAAATGTTTTCAACTCCCATTCACATGACGTATACGTGTCCAGAAAACTAAAATGCCGTCGCTATTTTTATCATGAGGGATGGCTTCAAAAAAAAAAAAAAAAATCTTAACATCCTCCGCACGTGATGTTGCGGCTCCAGTGTCGACGCAGAATCCAATTGGATATTTGTTGCACTGTATCACTAATACGAAAAAAAAAAAAAAAAACAGAAAATCTCAAAGATACCTCGAGGAAAAATACGATCTCCAAAAGAGCTCAATTATGAAATAGGCTTTTGAAGAATCTCAAAATTGCGTTTTGGGTTTATATACGTAGCGTTGACTTTTAATGAAGAAGATGTATTAAGTAATTAGGCCTGATTTTCATGAGAGTGCACGGACGCTCAGTTCATGTATTCTTTAAAATGTGGTGTGTGTGTTTTAAAAAACATTGGGAGGCATTCTAGTTAAATTTATGAAATTACCTTTTTAAAACAACAGGGATTACGCAATTTCCAATCGTGCTCGTTTTAGATATTTTAACTAGTTTCGTCCATTTTTGAAAGAACTACTAGGGGACAGTTCTATTGTTCCTCTTCCTTAAGGTGATAGGGTTTATGTCTTTGATTCAGTGTTTGTCCCGTTTCCGTTGTTTTCGCCCTGTTTTTGTTCTTCTATCCAAAATTGCTCTTTAGTTGTTTATTTTGATTGCCTTGTCAAAATTTACTTCGATCCTTTGTTTATTTCAGCGAACTTTTTCTATACTCTAGTAGTTTTACGCCTTTTATAAATAACGTAATTTTACACTTAGTCAACTTTTTAATCTCGTATAACTTAAAAACTATCGTTTGGAGTAGTGTAGCCTTTTAGGGCTCCTGCGCAATTGAAACAAATAAAACCAACCAACCAACAAAGAGGAAAACTATGCTCTCCAAAGGAGCTAAATTCATGAAATGGGCTTTTGAAGGATCTCAGAAGTTCAGAAAAGAATTTATAAAGGTAACGTTGACTTTTAATGAATATGAGAAATGTATGTTGTCTGATTTTTGCGTTTTGATATTATATAACTATTTATTGAGAAATTAAAATTGCCATTTTTTCCTTAACGATGTCCTACATATGCATAAATACAGAGCCTCTCAGTAATAAATAGGTTAATGCGGCTGCACCTTAGTCGCGGATCCCTAGGAGGTGGCTAGGACTGCCCGGTCCTGGAGCCGCCCCCGGCCCTCACTCAATCTTATCATTCACTATATGCAAGCAACAATCGAAATTTCAATGAAACATTTCAAAAAGAGAAATTTCTCCCTAACCCATTCCTTACTGAAAATTATCAACAAAACAAAGCAATCAAACTTTCCAAGAAAAAAGTGCACCACCATCCCACGTCTGGGCGCCAAAATATTATCTGGAAAGGAATTAAAAAGAAAGTTCCCAAGGGCGTTCGAAAACTTGACGTTTACATAACAAAAAAGAAATTAACAAAGCTGAGATAAAGGAAAGAATTCGAACTACTTGACATCGATCAGTGTTACCACACTTGGCTATCAGAAGCACGAGAGGGCGTTTACCGACTTTTGTTCTTTCATTTCCCAGGAAGAAATTGCCTACACTTTTATTGTGTATTATGCAACGTGTATCTATATAAGTCTCAATTTTGTGACTTATTCAACCCATTAATGCCTGACACTTTTTTTTGTTTGAAAGATATTTTGTATACTGGTTACAAAAAGAGTTTAATGTATAGGAAAAATAATTTAAAAAATATGTCAAAAATAATTTTTTATTAAAAAAAATTCTCCCTAAAAAGGGACACAGGCACCAGAGGGTACATACTTTTTCTATTTTTTTTTTTTTTTTTTGCCAACGATATAATACTTAAAAAGACATTTTATACGAAGAAATAAAAGCAGCAATTAACAAACTGGGAAGCTGGGAATAACTTTGAAAACTTAGCTTTTTTTCTTCAGATTGTGAACGATGTAATTCTTGAAAAAGATCATAATAAAATGGCTACAGAACACACTTTACAATGGTTATGAGCTGAAATCTGTTACTAATGAATTGAAACAATACCAAAGTAATGATTGAACGCAATTATTTGATTTAAATGTTCATTTTTGGAAAATTCGGACACAGACACTTTTTGGACCGTCCCTAAAAAGGGACGCTAGGCATTAATGGGTAAAACTTAGGTAATAAAACTTCCTTCTAAAAAGTTGGTATAATATTTAGTTCTAAGGTGTAATAAACCACATATGAACAATAAAATAGTTACTTTGGGAAAGAAAAACAAAGATTGATGAACCAATATCAGTGAAATGCATTATTGCATGCATGTGTTTTGAAATTACAAGAAATCCTTTTTCAAACAGAAGAGTCAACTTATAGATAAAACAGCCGACAAGCGTTCTGTGTAGCCGAAAAGCATGTACACATTTTTTCAAGTCGTAAAAATATTCCTAGGCAATTTTTGAAAAGTAAAGTTTATTTAAGCACAAATTTTATATAGTTTCAAGTCAAACTTTAGAGCTGAACAGAGTATTTGCCATGAATTCAACAAAAAAAAAAGGGGGGGGGATGAACAAAAAAGATAAAATAGAAGATTGCATAAAGGAAAGGTGTGCGATTTTTATCTTTCACATGTTAAACTCTTGACATTTTATACTTTTACTGAGCATTCCCCCCCCCCCAAAAAAAAAAAACTATGGGTAAGTCGGACGATTAGGACAGCTCCGTACTTTTGTCGAAATAAAATGTGCAAAATTATTTTTAGTTGATCCACACGATTTAGCCTGTTTCAGTCTCTTTCTGCTACTCCATTAGACCAACTGGAAATAATTTTTCTCATTTTACTCCGGCATAAATGCAACACTGACCCATTGCCCCAAACCTCTCAACTCTCTCCCAGTGAATCCAATCTCTCCTAATGAATTTTAATATCGAATCCTTATCAAAAAGTAATTATTATTATTGTTATTTCAATGAAACGAAAATGATACCTTTTTCCATGTTAATGAAATTTCAAACAACGCATTACAAAATTAATGATAAGTATACAACGCAAAATGCGGGCATTCCAACTTCACATTTCTGAAATCAATTTTCCAAAGAGCGAAGCCGTAAAAGTTCCATAATTCGACGAACGATGGCGCTGCGGCTTCGTTTCTTCTTCGATCTGGATTCACAGAACTGAAGACCGCAAAGTGCAAAGGAAAGAGCAACATTTTTGACCTTCGTATTTAGCGAAAACTGCTTCGCTGGGACTCATTAAACTTGGAATAGGAACTGAAGTATAAGATAGCGAATGGGGGGTAGGGGGGGTGAAAGAACAAGAGAATTTCGAGGAAAATGTTTCATTTCTGAGAAATTTAATGGAGGAGAGGGGAACTAATTCTTGCTCTGCTTTTAACAATCGATGATTTTGTGCGTGGGTGGTTGAGAAATACTATCCGAGAATCGAGAAAATGTATTTCTAGTTCTTCCTATTAAAAACAATTATACTGGAATAAGCCCCCACTTTAATTTCTAAAAGAATAATTTGTGCGCAATAAAAAGTAAAATTTATTTTTTTTATTTCATAAAACTTGAGACCAGTTCTTTATTCCACTAAGAATGTTTTTTGTCTTCATTTTTAACATAACACTGAACTTTACCTAATTATCTATTTTTAAAAGAAAAGGCTAACAGATACAAGAAATTTCTTATTAAAAAGATTATTCTAATGGGTATGACAGCTACAATCCTCCACATTTATTTCAGAGACCCAATACCTTATCCTGCCACGAGTGTCAATTTTTGTGTGAACAGTTTTAATCTCCCAGTTCGGGCCCTATTGCGCTGGTGCTCTATTTCCTCCATTTGGGAGCTATGCGGCCAGATATATCAAAATTAAGATTCTACAATTGGACGATAACATTTCTCGTGTACAAACAATGCGACAGTTTCTCAAAAATAAGTAATGGTGATATTGTTTCCAAAAGAGAGGAAACAACAACGCTTTCCGAAAAGTGGGTGAAGATGCTATTTAGTTTCTAAACGTGAACGATGACAGCATTTAGTTTATAAAACGAAAACGATAGTGAGAGCTATGTTCTTAAAGTTCTTTTTAGTTTTTAAATGGGAGCAACTACGATGTTATGTTTTCAAAAAGATCGATGAGATGAGCTTCTAAAGACGAGAAATGACTTTTAGTTCCTAAAAAGAGAGCATTGATGGTATTTTTCATGATGATTCCCTTATATGCGCCTTCAACCCCAAAAACCACAATTTTTCATTTGTTGTCCATCCAAAATCAATACCGTCTACGATTTAGGAATTCAGGCCCGTCATTTTAAATTTTCCTGGCAAAAGTTATATACCACTCAATGTAACAACAAAAACAGCAAAAACCACTCCCACTAACCTGTAAATAAATTGGTTTTGCAAAGCCGGTGGGGGGGATTGTCCCTCCCCACCACCAAAATTTAAAAATATAAAATCATTTGCGCTAATAAAAAATTAAATGTTTTGCAATAATCTATATTCACTTCTCCCAATTGCAAATTGATGTATGAGGCGGTCAGTATATTTCCCTCTCTCTTCGTAAGTTGTCCACTAATTAGAGGTGATAAAACAGCTTACTACGAGCCGTTAAGATTGATTCATTTGTTAGGATGTTGTTCAATTCAGCGAATTACCCTTCAGCGAAAAGTTATAATTTCGTCTAAATCGAATAAAAAAAAGGTCTTCAATTTCTGATACACCTTCGTGATAAACATGAAATTCAACGAAATGCGCAGTGCTGATAGAGAACCTGTATCAGTTTTGTAAAATATTCGAAATCTGAACAGTTATTTGCATTCTGAATACTTTCAGAGATAAATTTGAATATTCAAATGAAAGCGATGTAGTTTCTTGGACTTGGGAACACCATGGACAATGGGGATGTTTCTTTCAGTCAAAAGTACTTCTTTTAGTCACTGAACATAAAATGTGCAAAAAACTACCTTGTGGGGGTCAGAAAATATTTTCTCTTTCCAACAGTTTTTTTATCCTTTAAAATGTCCAGCATCTAAAACAAAGCGCGGTCTCGTGTGACGTCACAAGATGAAAAACTTTTTGGTGTATAAAACCCGACGGACGGATCAGCCATTTTGGATCTCTGGTAACCTCAGCTCCGCAACAATTAAAAATTCGCTCTAAAATGGCGGCTAGTCTATAAATTGGCCTGGTTTAAGTGTTTGGTATTGTAAAATATACACTAGTCAAGTCAGCGGCGAAAATGAAACAGCGACTGAGCTCCTGTTAAGATTATTTTTTAAGAAAATGAATAAAAAAAAAGTAATTCACCTCACATTTTCGACAGTGTTCCTTTAGAAAAAAAATGTTTTTGAAATATGGAAAACTCCCCCTTTATTCTCTTTACAGGTCTTGGAGCACAGTGATTTGGTAAGTGCATATTTTACTTTTTGATTTCATGTGCATAAACTCTAAAAATATTTTGTTAAACTATTTCAACTCAATTCGAGTTCATAAGGTAATGTTGTTTGACAGCTGAAGATGCTATGAAAATACTTCGCACCTAACAACGAGCGATAGTGACACAGGAGTTCTAAAGTGACAACTTGTTCAATTTCCGTACGATAGATTATATTTCCGACGGATATATCTATTTTTGTTACAGACAATTAACAAGTATATTCACTAACTAGAAAAAGCTGTAACTACACAATTATTAAAATGACCAAAATTAAATTTTCCTTTTTTATTGTACAGAGCTGTAATGATGCCAACCTTTAAAAAGGATAAAGTTGACGAATTAGAATTTTTAAGAAGGAACAATACTAATTTTTTAAATGAGAATGGAAAATTTTCAAGAAATATTGCATTGAAAATCCGTTGCGTATGTTCTTGCTGCTAACTCATTTTTAATATAATTTTAAGTAACATAGCTGAAAAATTATACAGTAAAAAATCAAAATGCCATCCATCTGCTTTATACATGAAATAATGTGTAAACTGAGGTGGATTACATTTCTGAGACTATCACTTTACCGTAACAGAATTTATAAAACAGAGCAAATTGACCTATTTTTTTTTCTTTTCTGCAGTAAAATGTGAAATTTTTTTCTTTAAATCATATTTTAAAATTTGAAATTTACAAGCATTAAAAAATCTACATTTTATGTTTAGAAAATGGTTTTTTTTTCCTTTCACAAAATTTAATTGCGTCACGCAAATTTTGATAAAAACTAAAAACAATTTTCGTGCGAAAAGTTTGAATATTTATCATGAATCAAATTCTACACATCCTTTCAACTTCATGAATATAAATGAAAAAATAACCCTCTAAATAAACTCAATTAGAATTTTGACCCACAGTTAGCAAATAGCATGCAGAGATACCCTTGGATAACACGGCATTTATCGTATCAAAGGCACAGAATAAACTTCACATTGTGTAAAAGAATAGTAAAACAAGTGTTACTTAATATAGTTGTCAGCAACATTCTTTTTAACCTTCACAAAAAAATTCTCGAAGAGAAAATCTACAGACCGTGACAAATCCTTTAATTTATCACTGTCATTTTACTTTCAAGGTCCTCAAGATGAACAAAAGTAACCGATTATGCTAGTTATATTAGAACAGCTTGAAACTGGTAAAACTGGCAAAGTGGGAAGTTTTGAAAAGATTCCAAGCATCAAGTTTTTGATACATAGTGTAAGCTCTTTTCAGTAGAACATGCATTAATTCATGGATGCTTTCGCTCGTGGTAGCATTGTAGTTAGAGAGAACTTATCGTTTTTACAGTAACTAGCAGTAGAAAATATTAATACAACTTTGGCTTCGTCATAGACCTTAGGGTCAGAATCTAAAAGGCAAAAGCACCGACGGACACCGGGCGCAGGAAAACTACATGTTTTAGTTATGTTTTAATTCATTTTTTAATTGAATTAAAACATAAGATAATAACCACTTCCTTCCTCTATTTATTTTCATTTTCCCAACAGTTAAAAGTTTTTTTTCAATGTATGGTCTAGTATGATGTCATAAACGAAGAAACTTTGATGTAAAGCCAGGGCGACGCGTCAGCCAATTTGAATATCTGGTAAGCCTAGCTCTTCAATAATGAAAAATCCTATCTAAAATGTCGGCTTTTCTGCAAAGTCGTCTTGCTTGGAGATACAGCGACAGAGCGTCTTTTAAGAAAATTATTTTACAAAAGAAAATTAATCAAAATTTACAAGCCCCCCGGCCCCAAAGAAAAGAATATTCCCCGTATTTTAGACCGCGTTCTTTCAGAAAAATATTTTTGAAATATGGCACCCCCACCCCTATTTTGCTTTATTAAGTAGCATAAAGCAACCATTAAAAAACAATGTCTGATTGTTCCGCCAATTTTATTTTTCAAACTAAAACAAAAAGACCCTAGAAAAAAATAAGGAAGAGCTAAATATCGTATTCGATAGAGCTTTCGTACAGTAAAAGCACATTATCAAATTGGCAAGTAAGACATTCGTTTGACAACTATGAATAATAAATTTTGTCAAGACTTACAATGTCAAGCTAAAAATAGAAGCAAAAATATCTTTTGGAATGACAATCTTGGAATTAAGCCATCAGCCATATTTTCTGCTTGTGATATTAATGTAGTCCAAGCTCAGTACTTGAAAAGTTGGTCCTATAAAAGGAAGAAATAGAGATTAAAGTTGAAATTAATGTTTACACAAGTTTTTTTTTTCTTTTCTTTTTTTTTTTTTTTACAAATCAAATTGAAGTTTAAAACATAAAAAACACGGCAATGTCCCTTTTTCGAATTTTGAATGAAAAGCTAATTTATCTTGGGCAGAAATTCAAGCGAAACACGGACGATCGCAACTCACCATTGCAATCGCAAATTCCCAAATTTGGATAAGTTGCAATCGCAATAAATGCTAATCGCACTGACGTCACTACGGGTGGAGCCAATAAGAGCTCACAAGCAATCAGCGATCTCATCTTATTCGGCAAGTAGGCTGTGACGTTTTATCTAACTCGTTTTTCATAGGCAAATGTCACGCTGACGTCACGATGTTTTTATCAAGAAACGTTCTAATGTACCGTAAAATGGGGTGTATAGGAACAGCAGGGTCAATCGGAACAAAACTTCCCGACCGTACAAAGAAATTCTTCATAAATATACTATTGGGTATTTTTCGCCATGAATTTTTTTTAGAAAGGTAAGATCATAGGAAGTAGGAAAAAATTACTTTTGTCAATCTGGCAACGCTACTGGTTTCTAAGGAGGGCAGCACGTAGAATGCTAGAAAACATCACATTTTCATAGACTGCAAAACTTCATATGCATGAACAAACCTTCTTATATTTAAAAACTAAGAGTGGTATGTTTCAATTATACATGTATCTGAACAACAGAATACTACATTGGAATTCACATTTTTTATAAATTGTGTCATAAAAATGAAGAATTCTGAAAAATGCCATAGGAAAAAAATTTGCGGGGTGAATCGGAAAACTTAGTTCTGTTGTTCCAATTCAAACCTATTTGAAGGAAACTGTTTGAAAAATCAAGATTCTAAATCCAATTCTTCTAATCAAGACAAGGACAAGGATTTATTACTGTTTATCCCTTCTCGTGAGCAACTAGATCTTAGAATGACAAAAAGTTGCAGATTTCAAAAGATTATTTCTCCAGGAGACTTTTTTTACTTTAAATACGAGGGGGAAAGTCACATAGACTTTATATAGTAAAAGTCCAGCACACAGACAGTGATGAATAAGCGAAAAAAAATTTCTGGACAATCCTCGAAACCCACAGATTTCAAGAAACTAAAGAAAATGCAGAGTTTATCCCATGAGATGTTATGAAAAAACTTAAGCCAAGTCACAATTGCTAGTTTTAAGGACAAGTACATATTTGTGGACAACATGAGTGACTTCCATTCATGTTAAATCTTTGTATTTCAATTCAAAAGCATTTCTTAAAATTACTTTTCATTTTTCATAAATTCAAAATTATTTTGAATTTTGACAAATTATAAACGTTTACTTGTATTGAAATTATACATTTATTTGACAGTAGTTATCTGTTCTTATTCTCCCCCATCAATATTACTCATGTTTGTGAGACCTATTACAGGTTAAAGTGAAAAAAATAAAAATTTTAACATGTGTTTCGATTGACCCCTATCAGCGGGGTGATTCGGAACACCCATAATTTCCTATATATTTTAATAATAATTGTTCAAAATGTTTTGTCTTTGCTTGGAATATCAAAAGTAAAGCAAGACCGAAGGGCCATTCCATGAAAAGTGAAACCAATTGTTCAAAAATTCATATTGAAGTTATGTTGCTATGTTATACATCATTTTAAAGCTTAAGATGTATATTTTAAGAATCCTGCATTAGTTTTTTGGAGAGAGTTAGAATAATACTTGTTTTCTTAGTTGGAAGTACGATATTCACGAACTTGTAAAAATCAGAAAAAAGAACACATTTTCAAATGCATATTTCTCATCGAAAAATAAAAACAAAAATAACTACTTGTAGTACAATTTTAACTACTAAGATGGTACTATAATAATATGCATTCATTAATTTCTTTTGATTTGATCTAAATGGTGTAGTTGAAGTTTGAAAAAAAGAAGTTTGATGTTACATCTGTAACAAAAAAGAAGCAAAAGTTGTCGTTACGTCCCAAAAAATCAAAATTAAAAAAAACCCTTAATGGTCCTTTTGGCAAATTCTTAGAGTAATTGCCCACCATAGTTAAAAATATTGCAACTGATTTAGTTTTTAAATTAATGCTGTTACAGACGTAACATTTCGGACATAACAAATGGCTCTATGTTACGTCCGTAGCAAAAGTAAATATCCAATTAAATAGATAAAAAGGACAGGATGAGCAATACATGTATATAGCATAATATGATACGAGTTCTAAAGTTTCTAGTATTCTGATTTTGAAATTTTTAATTATGTCGGCATGTAATTGAAATTTATTTCTTAAGATTAATAAAATACACATATGGTATAACTGATGATAATTTATACCTCAACTGGCATTTTTTTGCTACGTCACGTGGAAAGGGAGCTGTGGATGGAGTTGGGGGTATGGTCAAGCACCAGGTTTGGCAGAGAGTAAGATCTAGAACAGCATTTGTCAACGACGCTCCTTCCTTTTTTCAGTGTGCACACTCCATAGCAGAAAAAGTTAAAATTATTTATATGCCCCAGGAAAATGTTTTAAAGCTGACGCCAAAATTGGACGAACGGTGGGCTAACATCGCGAATTTGCCAAAAGCCCGCGAAATGCATTGTTTTCGAACAGAATACGAAAATGCCGTTCAAACTTCGAGAACGTCGGACGAAAAAGGACACACTTTTTCATTCAAAAAAAATTATCAAAATTGACCAACTGTCACCAAGAAGGTTAAATTTTAGTTTGGTACTAGAGTATTCTGCTATATCATACAACATTTTCAAATTTTTAAGTTCTCCTAAGACCAATCACTGATTCCAGGGAGGAATTTACTTTTCCCGATTTTTTTATGTAGCAGCCCCATTATGCATTAATTTTAAGAATACAAATAAATAAATTTGTGTGAAGGCCCTTCTAAACTTTTCTTGTGTCAATCTTTCTTGGAAATAATTGTCTTAAGATGCATTTATTTATTGTTACATATTGACATATCGGCATATGCTCTCAACTCCCCCAGACTTACCCAAATTTTCTAAAACTGTTACAGTATAACTTAAAATATTCAAATAATGTGTTAATTAATGCTACTGTATTGTTTTAGCACACAAATCTTTGTTTATTCCTGCTTTAAAATACTGTTTTTTACTTTCAAATCAGAGATGTTACGTCTGTAACACCACTTTGTTTCGTCCGTAACAAGTTTATGAATTTTTTTCACAAATTCGGCAGTCAAAATCCACACAATCTTTATGGTTTTAGAAAGCTCGAAGTCTCTAGAACACGTATTAAAAAAAAAAAGTTCAAAATTTCCGTATAATTCAGAGGAATATTGTAAGTTGTATGACATAGTCGAGTTTTTGCTGTTTTGTGAATTACGTCTGTAACAGGCAGTTTTTAATTTCTGTATTTTTTTTGTAATTAAGCAATCTGCACGCAAATTTAACGTAGCATAAACATCATCAAGTTACACTACAGGAAAAAAAATTGAAGACTTTCATCAACCCAAACCAGAATTATTTGTGTTCAAAGTCTGCGATTGTTACGTCTGTAACGATGGAATTGCCCCGAAGTTTTTCTTAAAAAGCCAAATTAAAAAAAAAAATCTTTTAACTGCTTTTTTTACAATCAAAGCTGAAAAGTGTTCCGATTCACCCCATTTTACGGTAATTCACTTCCAGTAGCGATTGCAATTTGCGATTGCCTGTTTCACTTGAATTCCTGCCTTAGAAAAAATAATTATAAGAGCAACATAAATGTTTGGAATCAAGAAAGTTTTTTTTACACATTATGTCTAGTCTTTTAATTAAAATGATTAATTTCAAACAGTCCAGTTCAATGTTTGGAAGAAAATGAAGTGCAAACAGTTTAATTAATTACCAACATCATAAAGACCTTTTTATTAACATGTTTAGTGTGTCCCAAGCAAATGGTATAGCAATATAACTCAACTTTTGACAAGCGGACCGCTTAAATTTGTGAAAGAAAAAAATCTAGTGGCTATGAGGGATTTTTTTTCCTCTTTGTTTATAAACAAACTTTACTTATTAAAAAAGTTGTCAGTTAACTAAGATTTTATTGTGATTTAGTTACAATAATATTCAAGCCCAAACATAAATAATTATTGAAATTATGACACATAAACATACATTTGAAGGGGGGAAAAGCAGAAAATTGTGAATAGTAACCCCAAATTAACTTAAAAGCTATGCTGACGCGTCCTAAGGTTTTCTTTTCTCAAAATTAGAAAAGTTTTGGGGGAAGTTTAATGTCTCCACAGAACGTTCAAATGTTTCTGCGAACCAGTAGTTTAGAATCCATGGTATAACAAATAGCAACTTTTTACAAGCTGTGCAGTAAAAAAGTATCTTTCAAAAGTCTAACAAAGTATATATCATTTTAAAGAAGACAAATCGCATCCGCAATACCTTCAAAGTTAATCTTCATCATTCACATGCATAAATCTGAATACATCAGCGAAGCCTAATATATCACTGCTGCAAATTTGCACGCATCAATACAAAATAAATTCTTCAGAACGCTAATTCCATTTTAATGGATACCTCAATGCTGATCAACCAGAATATTAACATCGCTTGTAATTTATCGATAAAGGACACTTACTTCTCAAATGGCTCAATAAAACACAATAAAGAAACATCGCATTATTATTTTTAGATTTACATCCCAAAGCGTTCTTTGACAAAAGCGACAGCTACAACGTTGAAAAAAAATGGCAAAAGGAAATTTAAAGCAATGTTGCAGAGGTACACATTGCTTCACCACAAACAGGTTTTTTGTGAAGTCATAAAAAAGCGAGAGTTATAATCTTCGACATCTATCTGCGAAGAAGCATTGTTATTCATCGTTAGAGTTTAGAAAAAGAGCTGGAATAAGATGACAGATTAAACAATCTTATGGTCTTGTGACTTCACCTTAGTAGCCACATTGTTGCTTTCGGGCAAAAGCTTTTTTTTTTGGAGGAGGGACAAATCGTGTTGGGAGGATTAAACAAAAAAGAGTTCATGTAATGCGATCACAATTGTAAAATCACAAGGCGGTTGGACAGGTGCACAATAAGGTATTAATGGTAGTCACCACGCCTTCAGAATTACAAACAGGGATAAAAACATTGGAACGTAAAACATTATGCGAACATTGAAGTTCGTACAGCAGGTGACGGACACTAGGGAGGGGCGATGTGGGCGATCACCCCTCTCTTGAGAGACTCACCACTGATACATTTTCAATATTGAAGTTCAAAAAAGGCATTTGTTGACTGTCTTTGATGCTTGCAGTAGGGAGGTCTCGGACTCTCCTCAGGACAAGTTTCGCAATTGAAGTCCAAAATGTATGTGATCAACATTTGTAAACCAAGATGTATAATAGTAAAACATACGTTATAAAACCCAATCGCCCTTCCCTTGAAGCATTTCTAGATCCGCCTTTGTCGTAGACTCAATAGTTCTCGTCAGCTGCTCACGAAGGGGGTGTATCATCTCCCACCCACCCCCCAAAACACACAGTTTATATCAGGGTTGCGGAGTCGGAGGGAAAATGACCAGCTCGTAGAATTTTAGAAACTCCAACTCCTTTACCTCAAAATCCACTCGACATCGACACTTTTTCGGTAACGAGTTGCGAACAAAATGTTTGACTCCGATTATTATTAGAATTTAAAGCCTTCGACTCCATATTCCTACTTCTCAGCATGGCTTTATATGCAAAATTAATACTATTAAAATCTGTCCGCGTCTGTCTGTCTGTCCGTCTGCCTGTGTCTGTCTGTCTGTCTGTCCGCCTGAAGCTTGAACTCCTCAAAAACTGCTGAGAGTAGAGAATCATAGTACCATTCGACTCGAAATTTTCTATGGAAAACAATAAGACCAACCGCGTAATTCTACGACGTTAATTAGCTGAGATATTAATTAAAACGTTAATTAAATGTTTTGCACTTTTTAAAATTCCAAGACATTTATTTCTTTCCGCTGCCATTTTGAATATTTATTTCTTACCGTTGCCATTTTGAATTAAAACGTTAATTAAATTATTGAACTATTTAAAATTCCAAGACATTCATTTCTTTCCGTTAACATTTTTAATTAAAACGTTAATTAAATTATTGAACTTTTTAATATTTAAAGAGTGTTATTTTTTTCCGTTGTCATTTTGAATACTTGTTACAACAAAGTTCTAACAATTGTTTTTATTCTAATTAATGACTTATATTTTTCTCTGGTACCATTTTGAAAATGTGTTTTTAAATAAAATTGCAATTGCTGTTTTTTTTGGCTGCGATCCAAGTATTAAAACAACTTTTTCGTTTAGAATTTTGCAATTATTTTTACAGGAAGAAAGTGGTTTGGAAATAATTGTTTTTGGTAAGGAATTTTTATTTATTATTTAGGAAGAGTGCTAAGTATGCGCTATTTGACATCGTCTTTATTTCTGCGGAAGCATGTGCAAATAATTCGATTAGCTCTTTGATGCAGGAAAGCTGTTTAGCGAGCCGATTTAGCGGGGAGTAGTTTGTCGAAACTTTCCTTGGTACTTTAAAGGCGAGCCGTCCTGGCGGCGAGTAGTTTGTTGAAACTTTCCTCGCTACTTTAAATGTGAGCCGCCTTGGCGGCGAGTAGTTTTCTCAAACTGTCTTCACCACATTAAAGCCCGTGCAACGCCGGGACTAGTAGCTAGTATACGTATAAAAACTGATCTGACTTCGCTAGCGGTTCTCTCTACGTATATATATTTTTTTAAAGATTATTATAATCCAGTTAAACAAAGAAGAAAAACTATCAGAACAAATAATTTTAAAACTGTTGATTTTTATTCTATTTCAGTAGTGATATTTAAACAATAAGAAAACAACAACAATAATAATAATAACAACAATAAAAATAATAACAATAATAATAATAATATAGCTTATTTTCGAAAATAAAACTCGGACGAAAAATTCGACAGGATATTACCAAGCAGGCCAAATGAATAATAAGTTTCAAGGTTAAGCCTTAAATTTGTTTCAAATAATTCACTCGTGCATTGAAAGTAATTCTCCAAAAATATGTTTACTGAATAATGTTACATAAGGAACACTGCTTCGGATACAAGTGTTATGGGGCAGAAAACCATTCCTAACTTTGACCAGGTACACCGAATCAACTTGAATCAACTTTTGGGTTGGTGCACTTTTTTCATTTAAATACCCCAAAAATATTGACACAAAACTAAAAGTTCTCCATTTTAAAAAATTACTTTCATGTTTTTATTTTCATTTGGCCACATTTTCTGAAGATGTTATAATTTTTTTTTAACTTTTTTTTTAATGAAATTGCGCTTAAATGTTTATTCACTAGTCAATCCACCCTACACACTGAAAACGCATTTTTCCCCCTTTTTCGCAAGTAATTTGCAAATTGGTGTGGCCCTGAAAAAGAATACTTGCTAAATGAACTCGACGATTTTATCAAAGAACGAGTTGTTTAAAACACATTAATTTTCATTAATTCTTACGCTGAGGCATATTACAAATTGTGAGGTTATGTGCCTGAGGAAAAAGAAAAGGTTGAATTCGGCTAAAGAAAACCAACCCAGTAATCAAAACATTGGTAACTATTAAAAACATTAATTAATCACATTTACACTGACAAGAAAATTAGAAAACTTTCGATTCCCAAACAATTATATCAATAATTATAGCAGGTTGTTTCATATTTTTACAATTAGAAAAAGTCAACTAATATTTCGCTTGTTATTCTTCGACAAATAATAACTCCCTCAGCAACGAGTATACTTAAACAAAACGTTTCACATTTCAAAGCAAATAAGATGCCACACCGTTTGACGTCAATGATACCCACAATTATTAAGTAAAGTAAACAATTTAACTGAAGAAATCTAAGAGTAATTGCCTTTTAACTCCATTTATCCACAGCGTATGGTAGAGAATTTTCAGGTGAAATAACAATAGGTGAAACGACAACAAGCTTTCTAGAACTCCGTCCGTTACAATCGCATTTTAATAACAGCTCTTATATGTTTTCGTTTTCTAGATCGCTTCAAGATAGCAGTGTTTTCATTTTGGAATTTACGTACATTTTCCGAACGTTTTTCCCTTTTGTTCTAAATGAAATAAAGTGAAGAATTCGAAACTCATTTGGAATAAGCGGGGGCAAAAAGAAATGAAAACATTTTTCAGATGTTGACTCAGAACCAGGGATGTTTTAATACTTTCAGTTAAATTTTAAAATTAATCTTTCTAAGGGGCTGTTGTTAAAGCGACCATGATATGTATAAAACCGCGTGTATGACAAATTGAAATGAGTCTGCCCATGCAACTGTGAAAATGTTGCACGCAAAATAATATGTTCGTGCAGCTGAGTATGTTGCGCGCTTAATCGGTTTCGGCTTAATCTACTAATAATAAAGCTGAAGGTGGGTCTGTCTTTCCTTCTTTCTGTCTGTTACGAGCGTAGCGCCAAAACTGTTCGGTTGATTTTCATGACACTTGGCACAAAATTAGTTTGTAACATGTAGTTTTGCACTTCGAAGCGATTTTTCAAAAATTCCAATTCTTTCTTTTTCTATTCGAATTCTTAGCGGGAATTCGATAAAATAGAGAAGAAATATTTCATACACATTTTCAAGTCATGTCATTCGAAAGCTTGAAATTTTTTGCACAAAATGAAGTTTTTTCGAAGTTTCTACGATCATCAGGAGAGCTGTAATACTTGTTTTTAGAATCCCGGAATTCAAGGCTTAACTTCAGTAAAGCAAGCCAAACGATTCTAAAATGGTTAAGCTCGAGAATAAAATTTGTTTGAAAATAGAGATGAAATGAATTATTTTATCAACGGAAATCAACTTTTAATGTTGTTACCATGGTTACGTGTTCATACTTATTTTAGTTTCGTTCTTTTTCCAGCGTTGCCAGAAGTAGTATTTTTGATACTACGGTAGTATTTTTTTGGCCCAAATAAGGAGCGTAGTATTTTTCTGGCAACCCTGTTTCCAATATACTAATGCCTTAAAAGATTTGGCGGATTTTTTTTTTTTTTTTTTTTCATTGATTTCGCATTTCAGCAATATTGATTTTGGCAACGTTTGGAAACAGTAGTAGGCACGTCTATCGCCCATTTAGCGAGAAATGGGTACCCAAAGCACAAAGATTAACCAAATAATCGTATAAATTGTGACATTGCATCGCTCTTTTTAAAGTGTTTCATTTCGGCAAATGTATTGTTTTGCTTTTAAAGCTAGGAAACTTTCTTCTTCTTTCAAATTTTGGTAAGATTTCTATTGGTTTCTGTGAGAAACAAAATTGTTCTTATTTTCTTTTTTGGCTTATTTTTGTGCATATCCCCTTGGGGTTGCATTCGAATGTCCCAAGGGGGTGTTTTACCCCTTTTATGGAGAAAATCAATCAGTGTTAATTTCAATGCAGACGCAAGTGATATGAATTGGCGCGACCACTTGGCGATATATCGCCAAGCCTTCGGTCGCCAAGTATTTGTCGCCAATTTGGCGATTTTTCTAAATTTTTTTTTTGGGGGGGGGGGTTCAATTTGGCGCTATTGGCGATATTTTGCGAAAAATCCACTGAATGATGTTAAAATCGGCGATATTTAGGAGATTAATCAATGAAAAACATTTTTTTGCATTGTTTCGTGACAAACTAGGGATATAAATGTTTGAATTGTTATCTTGATCACTCCAAGCACTATTTTAGCACTTAAGTCATCTACTAAGAAATTTACACGTAAAAGGAAGTAGTGTGGGGTCCATACCAGATTTTTATATCATATACTTTGAAGGAATTATCTTCGAATTGTAACTAAAATCGAGCTTTTTTTCTGCTATATCAATTATTTTACAAATAAACTTTTAATTTTATACACGGGCAAAGCCGTGCGGGTACCGCTAGTTCGATATAAAGTTCAATAAAGTTCCAGTCCATTTGCTGTTTGGGCAATGTGTGAGTTTATTAGTTGTGAACCAGCTGAAAAAAAGAACAGTCTGACTTCACATTTTTTCACTAACTTCGGTTTTCTCCCCTTGTGTAAGACTGTGCTACACTTTGCCTTTCCACAAGTTATGTTTTTTGTTTTCATAAGTATATCGTTGAACAAAATGCGTGATGAGAGACACACGTCTTCCCACCCCCTCAATCCCTCTTGTCACTAACTATCACAATTTTTTAAACCCCTTCTCCCATCCAAAGCATGACATATTTTGTGAACGGCCCTCAATTAGTGGTGTAAAATTCCTTTTAATGTATACTCAAGGAAATATTCCCAGGAATGTTTCCGGAAATATTCCCAATGCTCATATATTTCCAGGAATAGAGAACAAGGTTTAATTTATGCCATAAATAATAGAAAAATACTTTTTTACTATGATATAGCAAATAATTGTTAAATAATAGTTGAATATCATCATGATTGCACTAAAACATTCAAAAACTTCTTAAGTTCGGAAGAAAAATGTAATTAATGAAAAAAAACATAAATAAAAACTAGTAATAGCTGAAAGTAAAGCCAAACTACCAAAAAAAAAAAGGATGAACAGTTTCCCCTATATTTACATCAAACAGTGGCTTACTCACGTTTATTGTTCTCGTCAAAACTTCTAAGTAGTTTTAGCTATAAGAAGGCTTTTCAAGCCTGCAGGGTATTTGTAACCTAAGTTTTTCCATCTTACAAGAATTATCCTGTTTGTACTCAGTAAAACAGTATTTACACTACATACCTTTTCCTTTTAACTTAAAAAAAAATCCCAAATCACACCTTTTTTTACTTCTGTTTCATAAAATTTGCTGCCCCTATAAATCTCCTGTATAATGCAGCTTCCCACACTTTTCAAATTAGCAGCTGCTGAGATCGCATAAGACTTGACTTTCTCTTATACTGCAAAAGCTATTGTTTTTACAGTATAATATTGGCAGCAGAGTTTCCAGTTTAAAAATTTACAAGCACAGTAATAAACTAAAACTAGCAATTTTACAGTTTATTACTGTAAAATTAGGAATTTTAGTTTGTTATCATAAAATTAACTGTATTATACTGTAAAGACAACAGTTTCATACTGGCAGCAGATGTTCTAATTTGAAAGTTTAAAATGCACAGTAACAAACTGTAAAATAATAATTTTACAGTTTATTACTGTAAAATTAGCAATTTTAATATGAAATTAGCTGTATTTTCTGTAAAAACAACAGTATAATACTGGCAGCAGAGGTTCTAGTTAAAAAATGTAAAAGCACAGCAATAAACCGTAAAATTAGCTATTTTACAGTTTATTACTGTAAAACAAGCAATTTTACAGTTTATTACTGTAAAACAAGCAATTTTACAGTTTATTACTGTAAAATTCGCAATTTTAATATGAAATTAGCTGTATTATACTACTGAATAAACTACTCCCAGCCAAGGCGGCTCGATAACAGTATTATACTGTAAAAACAACAGTATAATACCGGCAGCAGACGTTCCAGCTTAAAGCTATAAAATGCACTGCAATAAACTCTTAAACTAGCAATTTTACAGTTTATTACTGTAAACAAGCAATTTTACAGCTTATTACTGTAAACTAGCAATTTTACAGCTTATTACTGTAAACTAGCCATTTTACAGTTTACCACTGTAAAATTAGCTGTAGCATACAGTAAAAATATCTGTTTTTTTACAGTGTAGAAGTAATGACTTAGCGGCAGTTGTCCTTTAAATTTTCTCCTACCAAAACGGTTCTGAACATTTTGTTGCAGAAAAACTCCAAGTAAAATCCTGTCAGTGGGCGCTAAATTTGAAAATAAAACAAGTACTAACTTCCTAGCAATAACTATAATGAAATGAAATACAAAAAAAGGAAATCATGCAGACGAACATTTTTTATGATACCTTATTATCCTTCGAACACGTTCAAGGTAAAGCACTCATCGTCAAGGTTAAAAAGATAAAAGATAGTTACTGTACTAGTTTGAAATTACGTTGCATTTTTTTTTTCCTCTCATGTCAAATGAAAGACAAAATATTTAACTTACAAGTGTAAAATTTGAATAGGTTATAAATTTTGCATGCACTTTTGACGGTTAAGGAATGACAAGCCGAAGGTCGTCTACGAACACAGTTCAGTGTTTATAGAACTAATTATCATATTTTGATGTTTAACGATGATTTTCTATCATTATTCGAAAAGGAATTTAATTAATGGGTGAATATAAATGGTTGAAAAATTCCAAGTTTTAGCAATTATTTTTGGATATCCTGATAAATCTAAAAGTAATTGCTTATATTTTTCGGTTTCTTTGCTTGTTCATAAGATTGAATCATTTGCTTAATAGAGAATTGGAAAATAATGTTTTTTCAAACAGGCCCGTCGTTTAGAGGCGTCAGGAGAGGCCAATTGACCCCTTCTGGCTGACCGATGTATTTTTGTTTTAGTGAGAGGGTTTATGTTTTTTGATATAATACGCAGAGTATACTGTTTAAGCCCCCCCCCCTCCGGATGAATTTTAAATGACGGGCCTGGCTGCAAAGTATCAGTTAAAACACCTGAGAATTTTTCTGCCGTTAAAAATTTATAACTTCATTCGATTTATGCTTTATAATTTTTCTAAAATGAAATACAAAACGATTTTGCAAGTTCAAAAACGCTATTTATGATTAGCTAACTCCTTTGAAAGTTTTTAGTTTCGAAATAAAAGATAGAGTACGATTTGGTAAATTGGTGATGACATTTTGGTAAAAATATATCAAACTGGATATTCATTTAACCGATATTCCAATAAACTGGCTCGACTGTAAGGATCAAAAGTCTTCGGGCTGAAACGTAAAAAAAAAGGAAAAATGTGTACAAAGTCATTAAATGGTAAAGTTGTAATCTTAAATATAAATTTGACACTCATTGCCGACAAAAAAAAATTAAACAAAGAACGAATCTGTTTTGGACGAATTTACTCTGGGAAAACTTGGGAGATAGTTGTTCGGTTGGCTGTGCAGAAAAACAAGTTTTTAAAAATTGTGAAACAAATGATCTTTCTGATATTTTTTCCCCTTTAAGATGGCAGTCACAGTGACGGGTGCAGTGCAGACTTGCTATGTGATAAGGAGATAATGTTTTATGCACAATCAACTAGTTTGCTTTACGTCGTCTTTCAATTTAAGAAACTAAGCAAATCCTGCACAACTGACAGAATTTGCTGAATTAGTCAAAAATATAAATTAGAAGTGTTGCGTTACAATTTAAACATTGTCCAAGAAAACTTGATTAAATGTTCAAGTAAAAGTGATAAAAAGAAAGTTAAAATCAGCTAGCAGCTCTTTAAGAGATGCATGTCAGGATGAGTTACGGTCTGTCTCTGATAAGAGAAATTCCGATGGGCGCAGGTTTCAATCAGTTGTGTCCAATCCCCTTTTTTCTTTTTTTTTTTTTTTTACCCGAAGGCCGCACCTGACATTTAAGATGAATCTCGCGGGTAAGAATGCGTGAAAAATTTAAATACACTCACATTACACCACAAAGTATGTGGGGGCTGTCTCCTCTCATTACAAGTGGGAATTCTCAAAAAGAGCTCTTTTTCTTCGGAAAACAATGAATTGACTGACTCGTAAGCAGAACTCTCATTAATGATTAATGTGAAAGAATATCGGTTTATTCGTATTAAATCAACGTTGTATTTTTGCTTATATTACAAATTTTTATAGTCATAATAGTGAATGGAATATATATATATATATTTATTTAATTTTACAAAGTGGCAACTAAATCAAATATAAAAAACGGCAGGAAGTTAAAAAGCAATTTTTCAGTTTCAGCTCAGCTGCAGAGATCACTTTTGTGCTTAACACGGCAGCTTTAGTTAAATTAAAAAAATATATATTAGTTAAAGTTTAACAGCTAAAATGTTAAATCTTAGTCGTGAATAAAAAATAAAATATGTTAAAAGGATGAAGTCTAATTTCAATGGACATTTTACTACAAAGCTTTGATTAATCAAACATACAAATAAAAAAGGAAGTGTTGGATTAAAATAATTTAATATTAATATTTTACTAACTGTTGTTATCTTCCTTTGTTCTGCTCAACAAAAATAAATGTATGACTTATTCAAAAAAAAAAAAAGACATTGAAAAATGTAAAAATGGAAATTTGAAAATTATGAGCCTTTTTTCTCTTGAAATAACAAATATAAAGCCATTAAGGTAACTTTTTTCTCGCATTAGTCAAATTTTCTAACAGAGATATTTATACTTTAATGACTAAATCGCACAATGTAAACAATCCACTGCCCAAAGAGCCCGTCTAATCTCCAAATAAAGATTTATGTCACAAACTACTACTTAACAAAATCACACATCTTTCAAGTATCCCCCATTCCTCCCTCATCTCCTTCCTTAAAAGCAGCATTTCCTCGGTTCTTTTCGGCATATTTTGCAACATTAGATCCATTTATTTCTCCATTTGCATATAATAAGACAGTACATTAAATCCATGAATAAATATTTTCCCCAAATCTTTTAAGGGATTTTTCTCCTCTGCTCGGAGTAACTTCGAATTCGCTGCGACGAAACGTTCGAATCGCTGAATTCTAAATCCACCAATGATGATCTTAAAGCACGTACCTCACTATTTTCCACCCTCTATGCATCGCACATAAGGTTACATTTTACCCCACTCCTACACACACCTTACTACTTCTCAAATTCCAGTGCAACATGTAAACCTGAGAAACGAAAGTATTTTAATGCCAACAAATAGATCAATTACACCAGTAGTAGATTTTTTCTTTTTCTTTTTTTGTAAAGTTCATTTAATTTTTTTAATGGTAGGAGAATATGAGGAGAAGTGAACAAGCGGTAGAGAATGAAATGTTTACTGTTTTTAGCGCCACCAACCTGGTAAAAAATAATGCAGAAGAACATCATTGAATTCGGATTTTAAATAAATAGTTGTTGTCTTTTTTTTTTTTTTTTTTTTTTGAGTATGAAGAAAACAACTTGGCATTTTCGTTTACAATACATACATTGACGAAAACAGTAAGAAATTAAAAGAAAAGTACTTACAAGATGAGATTTACATTTGCAAAAAAATGGAAAAAACACAAAAAAACATTAATAAAAATAAACACTCAACATTGGAATACCTGTAACAAAACAGATAATAGTATAAATTAAAGAGAATGTGTAACGTATAAATGTGAGAATTTGATACTTCCTGTGAAAGGTATAAACGTAGACAACAAGAGTAACCCCGATTAATGGAAAACTCGGGCAACATTTTTTACCTATTTTTTTTAATACACACACATTTTTTTATATTTAAGTAAAATGAAAACATGGAGAGAAATTGATTTCCTTAAAAAAAAAATCTGTATTTGTACGTGCGAAAAATGCACACAATAACACAAAATTCCAGAGAATTAAGTTTCAATGAACTCATTGCAACGGATTACATAGTGATCAACATCAGCCAATCGCTAAAAAAGAATGAGAAACGTCAACACACGGCAAAGTGAAACCAATGAGAAATCTGGAAAGTTCAAAATGAAAAAAACAAAACGATTTTTATTTTTTTAATATGGTGACTCAGACTCATTAATTTTGCCGACATTTTTGACTCAAAACCTACTTTTCTTCAAAGACCCTTCAATCGATCAATTTTCGTTGCACTCATCTAGAATTCAAACTGTATTCAAATTTCCTTGGCACTCGATCCCTTTTCAACTTTTCACACACCGAAGGAAGACAATTCTGTTCATCCTGACTGACACCGGCTCTTGGAAGGTCAAGGATGTAACTCGCATAAATAAAACGAAACCAACAAAAATACCAGTATTCGGTATAGTGAACTCCTTTTTCTCGTTGAGAAAAAAAGATTTTGTCCTCGTTGCCATTTGGCGAATAATAAAATCCCCAAGGTTACGCCAAACGCCCCTTTCACGCAAGCCCAAAGAAAAAGAGCCAATTCGTATGCAAATCGGCAACGGTTGCTTTTTCAAATGCTAAGTTTCCATCTTCGCTTGGTGTTGAATCATCATTGTTACACATTATCATTTCTGTCGCTGGACGATCCAGATAGACATTAGTGGTGTCAGCGTTTGTCGTGTCCTGCACTTAGATAAAGGTTACGGTTCATAAATTTTTAGAAAATGAAGGGAGGAGAGATCGTTATCCGTTTCGTCGAATGTTTTGAACAATCGTTTGTGCTCCGCCGCTGTAAACAGAAATGGCGAAAACTTCAATAAATCATCTTGAGTGTAAGCAAATATTTAAATAAAGAGAGAGTTGATATAAGGGTAATAGAAAAAACAAAATACTGTGAGCACCACTTAATGTTCATATCGGCTGGTTCCAATATTACTGTCTGATTTTCTTGGATTATCCGCGTATTTACGCATGCGTCAGGTCTTCTCTGATCTTACCAAAATAGGGGTGATAGGTAAGATAGCAATAATGGGAAGAATAATACGCATTTTGGAGCCGTATCAAACAACGGAAAACGATGCTAAGGTCGAATCCATAGCTTAGTTGAATGTGTCAAAATGATAGCAAATGCAAGTTTTGCATTGAAACTTTCGGAAAATTTTCACTCACAATTTATCACCCCTTTTTTTAAGGGAAAGGGTTCGCGAGTGCGACTTTCATGAACGGACAGTAATTCGAGCGGTTTGTTTGTTTACAAAAAAAAAATGTGTTCAAACAATAACCAATGGTGAAGTGTCGTGTCAGGAATTACTGTTAAATGTAAAAAACCGGAGAGAAAACTAAAAATTGAATTGAATAAACAAAGTAAAAATAATGAAATAATACAAAAACAAGCATAAAATAATTCTATTGGGTAGTTCGTTACTTTGATCAACATCAATATTTTTCTTTTGTCTTTCGTAACGTTGTTTGTATTAGATGGAAAAATAGAGCATAGTTGGCTGTTTATTCATCATTATTTTAAGAAAAATATTCGTAACATTAACAAAGCAAACACATAACATTATGAGGGAACATGATCGTGTACTATTGTGTCAAAAAGATTTCTGCTCCATTTTTTTTTTCAAGGGGCATTAAGCACAAATTGGGGTGAAAGGGGTGCATCCCTCCAAACGACTGAAAACAGCCTGAAACTGCATTATGAACTTTCAATTCAAGAAATAACCAAGAATGAGTCCTAGACTCGTTCTTTGCACCCGAACATGTGACATTTTTGAAACCTCCGCCTTTACGATTTGTGTGCTCATATTTTAACAATGAATGTATGCGCCACATCCAGAAATTGGATCCGTTATTGCGTGGTAATCTTGTAGGTGACAGTATTTTGCTCGAGAGAATTATACTTGGAGGTACTTCACTCCACTCATTCCAGGGTCTCCCGTACCTACCACAATTCGTGGTTCAACCGGGATAGGACCCTGAAGAGCGCTCTCTTCTTTTTGAACCAAAACCAAGGGTCGAGCAAACCCTTGGCCCAGCACCCCCAGAGGTATCGTTTCACTTAGAGGACTTTGTGACGACGACATTTTTAACGTCCCCCAGCCACCATTAATCAAGACGAGTGGATCTTTGATCGGCTGGAATCGAACCCGGGTCCCTCCGGTCACGAGTCCGACGCCTTACCGATCGGGCTACCACGGCCCTATATTTGGAGGTAGTGGAGCAACCATGCATCTTGTTTCAGTTTTTTCTAATACAATAAAAAATAAATACAAATCAAAGAATGTTGCAGAAAAACAAAAACTATTAATTTTGTTACTGTTTTTTTTTTATTCGTACTACTATGTACAGACACGTACCAAATCAAATCACAGTTGACGCTAGATTTTACGAGTTTTGGAACCACGAAAACAGTTCGTAAAATCGAAACTCATCAAAAACTAAGCACTACGTATGATACTTATTCTTCGATAGTGAGTTCTGTCAACACTAAAAATTTTTTGCCCCAAATAATGGGAAAAGTGCCTAAACACCAGAAAATCCAGAAGTCCAGAAAGAAAGTCCAAGTTCTACTGACTGCCATCAAACTAGACAATTTCATTTTTGAATAAAAAAAAAAAACAATGGTAGAGAAAAATGAAATTACAGTTCAAATGAAAGAAATGGTCTTCCTCGAGATATTTTAATCTTTCTTCGAGTTTGTAAAAAATATTTTTCCATTCAAAATTCATTAAAAAAATTAAGTTAAAAAAATTTAATTTTAAAAATGAAAAATTACATTACTTGTGAAAGTGTTCATAAATTAGAGATTCGTAAAATCGAGGGACAATTGCTTGTTCAAAAAAAAAAGATACGTGATATTATTTATTTTGAGAAAAAAAGGCTCAACCTTTATTTTTGAGGCCAAAAAGTAAAATAACACTTTTATCTTTCAAACAGTTTCAAAATCTGAACTGATATAATGTTCCAATTTACCGCCAACGGGTTACCATTTCCGTTAGCAGCAACTATAAATAATTCATTATCTGATTCAAAAATTATTTTGCTTCACATTTAAACACGAATTCTATTCCAAGCACGTACATCGAGGCATTAAGAAAAGCTTTCCCATAATTTTTGTTCTTAAAAATCATTACTTTCCTGAAGTCTTCTGTCACTCGGATACGTTTTTTTAATTCTACATACAATGATATCCTCCTCATTCGATATCATTAAAATGTTGCGATGGGATTTATTTCGCAATTTATACCGAGGAATGTGACAATAACATATTAACATGCATTTTCAAAACACGGTAATGTATTCGGTTTCTCGTCAAAATTTAGAATTCATAATTCGCTCACGCTGGTATGATAATGCGAATTCATCAGTATTCGAGTTAGGTTTAGAAGAAGTTCTCTCGGTATATGATCACGTGAAATCAACGAAGCATTTTTAACGCTCTGAAAATGAGTCGTATTTTTGATACGGAACCTGCAGAACACAGATTTTCCTACATTTTAATGGCGTATGTACGGTACGATATGAAGATGAAACATTTTAAACAGACAATTAGATTTCATCTCACAAATGAAAGTTTATTTTTTCCTGAACAAAGAAAATACAAAGTATGATCTAAAAATAACCGAACGTTTTAGGGACTGAATAAAATAAGCGTGGTAATATGTTTTCAAGCCAACATTAATTCAAAATAGGATACATTTAATTATGCTTGGCTGACGTCCCGGTTTTTAGATAAAGTCCTGGAGTCCCGGCCGGTTCCCGGTAAAAGATTAACTTGAATATATAGGATAGACCGACCAGTGAATGGACACCTTGTAATTTTCTTAAAATAAAAGGTTTTTAAAACGTTTTTCTTAGACAAACAGGAAGTAGTTTCTTCGCTCTACACATTTCCAAAAAGAAAATGGCTAAAAATTCTACGTTTGTCTTTTGTTTGGGGTGTTCATTCACTGGGTGAAGGCACTTTTTCTCCTTTCAACGTCCCAAAAAACCTGACCCAGAATCATAAAAATACGCGCAATATTTTTAAAACTAACACCATACATCACCTAAATTGTTTTTACTGCCATGTGGCAAATTCTACAATTTTTAACGATGCTATGAATTTTAGAAAATGAAATTTTGCTTAAGTGTTCATTCACTAGTCAATCTACCCTTGCCCCCCCCCCCCCCCAAAAATACTTGCTGAGCTTGAGAAGAGTTTTACATCAAGATTAAATCCATGTAAGACTTGCTAAAAAAAGTCCTAGTCAATGCAAAGTACCCATAAGTAATGTTCAAATTTTTATTCCTAATTCAAACTGTGAAAGCAAATACAGTGCCAATGAAATAATCTCAATATTTTAATTTTTGATGCCGCATCATCTGGCCTCAGCCGGAATATCGCAAACTTTGGGGTGCACTAGATTTTTTAATAAATAGATTTATAAATTTAGTCTTTTCGACACGCCGAAAAAAATTATGTTTGAAAAATGTATCTTATATAATAAATATGTGCTTGACACAAAAATAATGGGGGCTCCACATATTAAATTATTAGTATTACAAAACGGTATAATTTTGTTTGTATAATAATTTATGTTATTATTTTGATAAGAAAATTTTATTAAATCAATAAATCGATAAGTAAAATTTTATTGATTACGAATAATTTCATAAAAAAATTCATTAAAAAGAAGCAAATATTTGTAGTCCTAAATTTCAAACATTTTGCAATTAAACAAAGCGTTAAATACAGCTATATTCAAAGAATTTTAAAAAATTAACTGTTTGGAAACGAAAATTATTCAGAAAAATAATTATAAATAAATCACAATTGCTACGATTACATTCAAGTGTATGATTTTTTGGCACAGGGGCATATCCATAATGCAGTGGTGGCCAACCCGCGGCAAGCGTGCCACAATGTGGCACGGCAGAGCAGTAACAGTGGCACGCGAAGACTTTTGAAAAAATTCCAGAACTGAGGAAAAAATGTCGATCTCAAAAATTTTGATAAAAACTAAAACCCTCTTACACTGATAAATATAATGATATTACGACAAATAAGTGTCAGGAGGCTGGCCTACAAAGTGTCTGAACAACAACATCGCAAAGTACTTAGCTTTAGCTTCGGACAACCGATGAAAGCTGAAACGTAACACTACAAAAAATGCTTTGTAAAGCATATTAGTTCTTAAACGAATGAAACTTTCGATGCTACATAATAGATTTTTGATCTGCAATAGTTTTAGCTACGGGTGATGAAAATTGAAAAAAAAAAAAAAAATTCTGCAACTAAAATTAAGAAACTAGATTGGACAAAATTTGACATGGTTGCACAAATAAAGACCCTTAATTTTTTTTTTGTTACATTACTTGAAAATAATTTGGGAAAAAAACTTCAAAAGTGTCATCGAATTATCTATCACAAGTTCGGAATGAGACTTTTTCTCTGTTGGTTACCCTGTAAAGTTAACTGTATTAACAAACTAACAAACTACGAATTAGAGCTCTGAATGTTTTGTGAACTTTTCCCAGGAGAAAGAGGAGAGAGTGGCAAGTTACTCCTTCATTAAAATGTGCAATAGCTATCCAAAGGAAAAATAGTCATAAGATTTTACAATTTTAGGGAGTGTGTATTCAAAATATATGGAATTAAAGCAATGAGGACTTGCTACTTAGAAATGGAGAATAGCGAACTAATTTAGCTATGCCATCTCTTAATATCCTGCGTTTAAGTAATTTAAATTTAAGATTGCACAAAAAAAAGGTTTCTTAATCCAGTAGAGGCCATCTACATTCTTTTAGGATGAAACTTCAGTTTCTTTCTCTCTACTTTGGAGAAAAAAGAATAAAACATTAAAAGTTATTACTGAAAGTATCAACCGAAATTAAATAATTTTCCAATGGTATATGGAGAACATTTTACACTGATTTTAAGTATTCATTCAGTGTTAGGTTTGATGATTTTCAGGATCATAAAAAAATGCTGGTCTTTTCAAATTCTTTGTTTATTTCTCTGCAAGACACTACGTGTTACCCTTCTGAAATCCAAATCGGAATTACTGACCTTTTGCATTTGTAATCAAATTTAAGAGTTTACTTCAACAGAAAGTCACCCACACCTACGTTGTATAGAAATTTGGAAATTTGTAACAACAAATTCTTTTTTTTTCACATTTACGCACTTTAGTCGTCTGATGCTGCTGTAGATTTGGCTCAAAATACGCTTCTAAACAAATATTTTTTGTTATGAATGCAGAAAAATCGAAGTGCCGTTGAATATTAATTGATTACACTTAAAACAGCTAAATTTCTTAGGATTCTCAAGAACTAATCCAAAAATTAAAGACTTGGTAGAAAAGATGCAGACTCATAAACCACATTAAGTACAGTTTAATTTTTAGAATAGAATGTTTGATGTTATTTGTTTCTATTTCAAGCATAAGCCAACTGACAGAATCTATTAAAATGTTTACTAACGATAACTCTTTAGTTCGGACTTGTTTTATCTTTATTATCATTTAGGTTTAAATTACTCAGATTTACGAGAAAAATTTTTTCATTTGAGTAAGAATTACATTATCAGCCAGCATAAAATCTATTTTTAACTTTGAAAAAAAAAATCAATTTGTTGGGAAAAATACAATGTGGCACGCTGAGTTTTTTCTCTCCAGATAGTGGCACTCTCCCTAAAAAGGTTGGCCACCCCTGCCATAATGAATGATCAACATTTTTCTTAATTTTTGTTTAACTTCAAATAATTGTATCATTTACTAAATAAACAAATTTGTCAACACTTTTTCTTCATTTTATTTATTGGTTTCTATTTTTTTTTAATGAGCACTAAATTAATAGGTATGCCGGAAATTTCAAATTTCAAGGCAAGCTGGCCAAACTTATTTCTGGCATACCTGCTAATGCGGGATAATATGGTGATAATAATCTTCTCATGGAAATAATTATTTTTACGAATTAGAAATATTTAAACTCCACCGCAATACCTTCTTAGTTTTAACAATAAATTTAAAAATTAGTTAGTTACTGTATAGCAGGGTAAATTAATACCTTTCGTGCTGGCCAAAATTAATTACACAAGATCAAGGAGGCCTTCTAAAGCAGCTCAGCCCTATTTCGCCGAGAACAAGCAAAATTTGAGGAGAATCTTGCAAGCTGATAAATAAGTTAATAGTAGCACTATTACTGTCAAGAATTTCCATACTTAAAAGTAAAGGCAAGCAACTATTATTATATTAGTTAGCTACAAGTGATCTTTGGAAAAAATTACAAGATATTTTAGAAACAAACAGAAAGTAAAGAAAAACTGAAGCGAGAAGTAAAAAGCGACAATTGTCAGCCACGAAAGAAAAACTTAAAACTTCATTTCTTCTTGTATATGTACACTAGTGATGCGACATCAATATCGATGTTTTGGTAACATCGATATTTTTGTAAGAACATTGATGTTTTTACCATCAATGTTTGAGGGTCGATGTTTTTCCAATATCGATGTTTTGGGTTCGATGTTGTTTTCGATGTCGATGTTTTATATTCCAACAAAGAAAGCCAAAGAAAAATATACGATAAGAATACTTGTTAAAAAGTTATCATGCATCAGAAGTTGCAATATTAACCGCATTGAAAAAAAAGTTCTTTGTGTATTATCGATGTTTTGCTCTCGACGTTTCTGAAACACATCTAATTTGCTTTCGTTGTTTTTTTATGTCTTAATGATCGTCGTTTCGCGTTCAACGTTTTTCTTTTTTCTTTCGATGTACTTTTTACATTTCAGCAAAAAACAATAAAAATTCTGCGATAAAAAAGATTTATCTTTCTTCAAACACTATTTGCAATGTCTACTAAATTGAAAAAAAAAAAAAATTTCATAACTAATGATAACATACTGTCAATGATTTTTAAACATCGTTGTTTTGTATTTGTTATTTTTGTTATGTAAAAAAAAAGGTTTGATTAAAATATGCGACAAAAAAAGTTGTACAGTTAATCAACAGTTGCAGTACATATCTCACTGAAAAAAGATTTCTTAATTGACATCGATATCTTACGGTTGATGTTTTTCCAGGAAACAAAAGAAATATCTAATTGAGTGAAATAAAGAGGCGCTTGTAATGGGGAGTAACTGAAAAACTGTACATTCATATGTCTATGCAATACAAAAAAAGATCGATGTTTTGAAACATCGATGGTTTTTGGTCGATGTATCAATAACATCGATGTCCTTATTTTTCAACATCGATGTTTTGCCTTCGATGTCGCACCCCTAATGTACACGCAGAGAACCATCATCTGCGCATCGAATCTTAATCCGTGGTGCGCAACCTTTTTTATCCAAGGGGTCATCCCTCATAAAATGGTCCTAAAGGGACAGAACATCAAAACATTTTTAAAAAATTCGAAATAGCATGAGGCAACCATGGACGAGGAAAGAAAAGTATAAATCTAGAAGCGTTGTTATAACTTGGAGCTCATTTTATTAATACAACTGATTTTCCAAGGACAATCCATGAAAATTCGCCTCCAAATTAGAGGCATTATTACGAGTAGCCATTTTTTTTTTTTTTTTTTGCTACATGAAATAAAACGGGTCACATGACTCAGCTTCGCGGAGCATTTGTGGCCAGTGGGTCTTAGGTTGGACACAACTGGTCTTATTGATTGAAATGTGTAATGAAAAGCAATGCTTTAAAATTACTGACACTATTGCAACTCTGTTTTCCCCAACTTCAGTATTTTCAATAATCTTCTTAGCAATGCATAACTTTCTTTCAGGTAATTACTCACTAAACCCATTAGATTAAGTCTGTATTTATGTATACCGATCAAAACTATAATACACTTAACACTCGTAACATAAACTACTAGCTAAATAACAGCAACACCCACTTAACTGTCAAAAGCTTATGGAATCTTTCATTTCCAGTAAGAGTTCAACGAAATGCTAACAAACCACCGGCGAAGTGATAAATCTTTCACTTTTTCACAATAAGTTTCCCACGCGAATGCATGCACCAGCAAGTAATAAGCCTACTTACACGAACAACCAAATAACAAAACAGACATATCCGGTTATTTTCAGCCATAAATACACAGTGGCTCTAGTTGGAACACCCTTGGTACATAATTAAATCCGTCAGCGTTTCACTTTTCGCCATTCTTTTACCTGATGGCCCGCTTAGCAGCAAGTTCCCCAATGGAAGCTTCATTAGTTACAAGGTTGAGAATACTTGCCGGCTTTAACGGTGATAGATTTCAAAATATGGACCTGTCCTCGCTTCGAAGTGGTGATAGAGATAGAAAGGAACTCTAGCAGGGAATAGAAATGTGGTTCGTGACGACAAGTTAATGGGAAGATAACAAGGAATCTTCTAGAATCTCTAAATGGTTACAACATTCCCATAGTCTGCACCTTTTGAGGTTGTTTCCTAAGGTCGCATTTTTGGAGGAATATAATAATTTTTCTTACTTCTGAAAAGAGCGGTGTTTCTGTATCAGATTTCATTAGCCTTTTCAGACGACCTAATGGACTTAAGACGGTTCTTTCTTGCTACAAATGGCTTGATTCACATGAAATTTACCCTCCAAGATAAATAGAGATTCCTCCGATATCGAAAATTCTTACGTGCTACATGTAGAATTTCAGAGAATGGTGCACTGCATGCATTCCTCAACTATACTAGAAATACCATCAAAACAGGAGTTAGAAATTCCTTCGCAGAGCGAAATATTCAAAGCAAACATTCATTTATGATGATAACAGCTTGAAGATGTCCGTCCTCCATTACGTACACATATTTTTGTGTCTTTTTTCCATACATAAAATCAGAAATGCATTACAAGACGGATCTGCAACACCAAAACAAGATAAATCCATATAAATAAAACAGAATATATGTGTGTGTGTGTACCTTATACAAATCCACAGTTTGCGTCGGATCTGGACGAAATTTCGCAGGGAGATACTTGGGCACCCGGGAAGGATCATAGGGTGGTTTTTGAGCAGGAAAAAAGTACCGATCCGTTAGAACTTCGAATAAAGGACTTCAAAATGGTTCTTTTTACTTCAAAATGGCTCTATCTAGCGAAATACTTATCGGATCTTCTCGATCTTGGTCTCATTCGAAAGAACGCAAAAACTACCTTTTAGGAAAGTTTCATTTCTACGGTTTTCAAAACCACTAATCGATATCTCCACCCTAAAAAAAGAAACGGGCTTTTAAAAGAAAGCGGAATTTAATTTTTACTTGAAAATCGACGATCGTCTGAGCGGGAAAAAAATCTCATGATTTCTATTTGTTGCCATTTTTGCCTGAGTGCTGCAAAAATAAAATTCTAAAATTGCTTTTGCCATTAATGCCATTTTTGAAGGGAAAAACACTTTCTACAAATCGAAGAAAAAGAAAACGCTGCCATTTTGAATACGGGTTACAATAAAGTTCTAACGATTGTTTTTAGTAAGACTTTTTTTTTCTGTTGCCATTTGAAAATGTGGTGCTCTGAAGCAAGTTCTAATGATGATTTTTTGTTGGAATTTCTTTTCTCAATTATAATTAATAAAACCACATTTTTCGTGATTTCTTTCATTCTAATCAATACCTTTTATTTATTTCTGTTGCCATTTTGAATATCTGTGAATGAGTAAAATTCTAATACGTAACTATTTTTACAAACAGTTGTTTTGGCTGCTATCCAAATTCTAAAACAACTTTTTTGCTTAGAATGTTATTGTTATTTTTATAAGAAAAATGAGCAGTACGAAAACCATTGCTTTTAGTAGGGATTTTTTTCCTATTTATATTAATGTGAAAACAACAAATAGATATAGAATTTTATTGTTAACTTTGGATTAAGAATGAGCAGTTTGGTGCCGTTATTCTAATGGGAAATTATACCGTAAATTTTTCATTTGTCATTTAGAGAGAATGCTAAGCATGCGCTACTGACATCGCTTTTATTTCTGAGGAAGCCCGTGCATCGCCGGGCCACGCAGCTAGTAAACAAATAAGCGAAAGCTGCTGGAAGAAAATTTTCTACATTTTCAAACAGTTTTGATGCTTTTTAACAAGTTTTTTTTTCTTTGACCGAAAGCTCATGCTCAACATTTGTAGTTCCTTCGATTAATCCAACACGAAGTAAGTACGCTCTAAAAAACATGCCGAGATTGATTTTGTGAGTTTTTTTTTTTTGCTGACGGTAATACAGAACTTGGGGAGGTAGTGCTATTTTGCAAAAATTTCAAAGAAAATATTTAAGTTCTCAGACAGTTTTTCATTTTATCTACGTCTGTGCAACACGTCAGAAATTAAATAGCATGAAAGAAAGCAAAAATCGAGCCCGCTCCCTCTTTTACACTAGGACGTGTGTGAAGCCAAAATATTGGGCAGCCACATTTTTATAGACAAGTGTGTATGGTCAGTTAAACTCATTATGAAATCTGAAGTGAACCAGAAACACAATGGAGGTAAATTTGAGAGGTTTAATTAACCAGGGTGCAAAGAGTCTTAAAATAAGTAAAGATTGGAGTCTCTAGATTAGTTACTAATACAGATAGAGAAGCTTATAGTACACTTAACTTTCTTTCTACATTTTTTAGACTTCGTGTAAAGTAGAACATTCTCTGAAAATCTCAATCATTAAAGAAATCAACTTGTAACACTGAGCAATAAAGTATAGTGCCTGAAACAGAAGTAATTTTGATCTATTAGGTTATTTCATACAAATACGTGGTCTGTTCAAGGCGTACCTTCTAACATTCATAAAACAGACCAATGACAAGAACTTCATTCTACATGCTTTAAAACTTTAGTCAGAAATCGATTTGCTTTAACTTCAGATAGTTATTTGTGAAAAATAAAAATCATCTTTAAAGCACACACACACAAACAAGCTTTATACGCAAACGAATGTAAATATTGCCTACTAAGAAAAATTTTCATCACTCGCAGGTGGTAAGATGCACCTGTAGTGGAAAAACATAAGTGTAATGCAATATATTCATCTATCAGTTCAGAAAAGTGTTAAAAAGTAACGAGTAACACAATCAACTATTTTTTCATATAAATATTGCTTGTCAAAATTTAAAACTTTTTTCCAATTCTTACACTTGAAAAAGTTATCAAACAAGTTTTTATAAAATTTCATACTTTGCAAGGCTTTGAAACAAATTAGAGCATGAGAAACTCTTTCTCTGTCTTATTTTTTTTTGGTATAATGTCACTAAAACATTGAGCATATACCGTTAAATAAGTACTACGTCATTTATTTATTATGAGACTGAAATACTTAAAGAAGACCAAACACATTTGCTGCGAAATACAATCAGACTTCTCAAAAATTACGTATAAAGTTCTTTACATGTATATTTATTACTTTTCTATTTACTGGATAGCTCTTATCTGTTTTAAAATTGTACGATAATTTTAAATTTCTACTAAAGTAACCCATTGATACAATAGCAAATAGGGACTTCGTTCTTGTTAACCGAGGAGGAGATTTTACAAATCTAAAGTGTAATTTCATTGATTATTTGGCTCCAATATTTTGTTATTTACGAAAATAATGTTTTCTCATCATTATTAATAATATATCAACATTTCATAACTAGTGAGCTTTCGTTGGACCGATTATGCACAGCTTTCAGCTGTGCATAAACCATTACCCATTACCCAACAATTTTGTCTTTAATTTTCTCGATCTTGGACAGCTTCGAAAATCGACTTTTTTTTTTATTGTCTTAAATTACTTCGAACAAAAATCTCCCTAAATTACCTTACTTAATTAAATAGATGCAACTACATGCTACTTGTAAAAAATATTTATCTTGTATGAAACACCAAACACATGATTCATGGTAGCTTAGTGTTATTTGCACAACTCTTAAAGTTTCGTCAAGAGCTCTGAAAAGATTTTTCAAATTTCACAAACTTACATGATAAGACTCTTTAACCCAATTACCCACAGCGCTGTCGACTGGTAGTCAAATGGGTTATGTGGTCAGAGTGATTCATACACAAACATTTAGTGACATTATGACGTTGCACATCACATGATTAAGCTATGGAGCCAAAATTGTGTCCGCGTGCAGGATTTTCACATCCGCTCTATAAATATTGATGAAAACTACTATGGCGTAACCCCCCCCCCCCCTTGAAACTTAGCTTCAAGTTCGAGCAAGATAAGTAGTTTCAACATGAAAAAAGAGGACATTTCTGAAGAAGGAGGTGGGGGGGTCATGAATCCCATTTTTTTTTCTAGCCACCTCTTATAAGATCTGACGCCAGACCTAATGTTCATTCCTGTTGTGCGATGTACACAAAAGTTTTCAAAATACAAGAAGAAAAGTCTTTTAATGGTTGCTGTCATGCCTGCGGAATAGGGTTTGTTAGTGAAACAATTTAAATTACTTTTCATGATGCCATGATTTGTTGTTTTTAAATATTCTAGTTTTTATTTGTTTATTTATTTAGAAATTCAGTCTAAAAAATACATAAGCACTTCAGATATTTTGTAGCATTGTCTCTACTAATATCAAGACCATTACAAAGCTTTAATTTTAAAGCTATTTTAAATATCCTACGGGAGCTGCTATTTTTTCAATAACTATACTATTTTCTAACTCTTTAAAACAGAGTAACTCTACCTTAGCCTATGTTTCGCTCTGATTTTTGTCAATATCTGGAAGCTTTACACAAAAGTTAAGTGTCGCAATAAGTGTCGCCACAACCATGTTCTTGATACTTGTAAATCCTTCCCCAATAGATATCTTGATCTGAATTTTTCAAACTTCTGAAAACAAGCTATTTTAATCTTATTTTTCGACTAATTTATATGACCTATATTAAGCCTTCTAGTATAGTCTTTTGGACTAAATTATAAGACCTATATTTAGTCTTCAATTTCTAAAAGCTTTACACAAAAGTTTACCCTGCCGAAATAAGTGTCGCCACAATTATATTCTTGATATTTGTAAACCCTTCCTCAACAGATATTTCGATCTCAAATTTTCAACTTCTGAAAACAAGCTGTTTTAGTCCTATTATTAAAAAATAGGTGTTCCACTTATATACTTCAAGTATTTGGTAACTAATTCAACCTAAGTTCATCGTTTGAACCCTTTTGGTCAGAGCAGTCCCCAACTTAAATTTTTGGGAGTGAAGAAATTCCCAATTTACGAAATGAATTGCCGAGTTTAACCAACGCTTCACTAGATAGCGTTTTATACAGGCTGTTTCATTTGATCAAAATCCTTGGGATAAAAACGGTGATCATTGTATCGAATTTTCTGGAAATTAACATTACATATTATAAAGCAGATAAATAAAAGACAAAATTAAAAGTTAATTTGTTGGCGACAATTTTACAATTTGGCATTCAATTCTATTTTAGTATATTTTAACGTTATTTAATAGCTTGTTTTATTTTTTGGTTTATTCTGCATTTTAATGGCTTATTTTAATTGGTTAGCGAATTATTTTTCATTTGAATTGATTCTAATTATTAATTAACTACGAAACGACACTGGCACCGCAGAGTGATAAATGGCGAATCTATTCGCTAAGCGAGCCAATACTAACAACGGGTTGCCATAGAACTTTTTAAAATTCTGTCCACAGTTCGCCATGATACAGTTGGTCGTATAAAACGTTCAGTTGTATATCTTTACCTGAAAAGGGAATTTATTTCCCCTAAAAAGCAGTACTAATAAGGCCTTCGGCATTAATTCACTATGTACGCCTCTTCAGTTAACTATATCAATATTTTTTAACCCTTAAAGATAGGATAAACATCGATTTTTACAGCAGAAACAATATGCTAATAAATGTAAACAAACATTTGGGTGGTCCTTGTTCAGCGCTCTCTAGAGGGCAAATCTTCACCATTGATGTTGTGAGTAATGATACAGCCTATATAAAACGCTATCTAGTGAAGCCTTGGTTTAACTGAATGATAAAATATCAGCATACATACGCACATTAGACATAATAAAAGAAAAAGCGATGCTATCTTCAAATTTGCCAAATTACAGACAAAATTTACCAAACACGGAAAAATTCTGGTAGACCGCACTTACTCCCATTATGGCATATGCGTTGCTGGACTAACCTTAAGTCGGTAATTACGCCAAAGAATAGGAATTTAAGAAGCAAAAACAATTGTTCATTAATAAGTCTGGATCATTAGATTTCCCAAATGACTCATACAGAGTAAACAATGAGTTCTGTGGCCACTTTTGGTGAAAATGAATTGTAAAATACAAATATTTAAACACAACATTGTTTTAAATCCAACTCTTGTTTCTGATGAGTATTTACTCTTCAATAGTGTATTTCCATCACGCTATTTTCGAGTAAAGTAAGTGAGAAATTCCTTTATCAAGAAATGTACTGCACTTCATTTCAGTTTCTCACAAAAAGAAACTAACAACCTGTCAGCACCAACTATATATGAAGTACTTGAAGTTGTCATCAATGTTTTTACAGAAGTTTTTACTCAGCGTCAGCATAAGTAAGAGAAAGTCAAGAAAAAGTTCTCACTCCGCAATCTACAAGAACAGATTACAAGACGTTTTCTAAGACACGTCACAATCTTATAACCGGCCAGGATGCATTACTAGCTTGATTAAATCATAAATAAACGTAAAAAAGATTTAATGACACTCATCAACGAAGTACTTCTCAGCTGCTTCGTCCAAATTGTTTTCACACAAGGATTATTTAAAAGCAGCTAAAAATGGCGCAAGAAAAAAGAAAGTTAACATCCTATGCAAAATACCAGAGTCACCTTGAACGTAGGAATTGTCAAGAGTAGAGGCTTTCAAATACTCTACACGTGTAGGCAAGTGAAATAAACAAAATGGATGGGTAAAAAATGGCAACAAGGTCAAAACTGGAATGAACAAAAGAACCGCCCCTCTCTAATCTGATTGGACACCAAGCTTTATACCTTAACAGGGCAAATGACCGGATCCTTTGCTCTAAGGTCAGGAATGTTAAAATGTATTCCTTCTTCAGAGAAATTTTGTTTCTTTTTTTAATCCTTGTTCTATTCAAATGAGATGGAATGACAAAGGAATAACAAATAAGAAAAACGAAAACAGCCGCTCAGAGGGAAATTGAAAATTATTTCCCTAATTATCACATGATTTCAGTTTTTTTTTCCTTGCATGTATCAATGGAGTTGCAAATTGCACGATTCACCAAGTCATAATTTTAGAAAAATAGGTCAGTTCTGCACATTTATTTTTTTTAAACCCTGCGGATCCTCAGATCTCAAAACAGAATTTGCAACTTCCTGTCATTAAATCCTGTAGTTCCTGTCATTAAATCCTGATCGTTTTGGTTATTCAACAAGCAAAAATTTATTTATAACTTTGTTCTAATTTTAGCTGATTTAACAAGTGCAATTTTTACGAGAAAGTATAAATGAAAAACAAGGGTGGATAGTTACTGAACCGTCATTTCTCCATGTGTTGTCACACATGGGGGAAAAAATAAGGTCGAATAAATAGCCAGCCAAACTTAGACTCGTTCAAATTTGTCGGATCGGAAATCAAATACAATTCTAAGTATGCAAATAATTTGTAATAAAATACACTTTAGTAAGAGTTTAATTTCAATTAATCGAACTAATAGGCGTACTTTAAAAAAAATCTTATATGTTGATGTAATAAGCTGTCACCGAATTTTATGAAGGGATATGCAAATTTTCTACGTTTGAGAAAGCCTGAAATATTTTAGACAAACAAGCCATTCATTTTGGGTCAATTGAATCTTTCATTGTGCTAGCTACAACGATACCAACGCCGAAACGATTGTCCAATGCAAAAATAGGGAAAACCTTTATTATGAAAATCAGTGGAATAAATGATGCAGCTATATTCAGGTCTATTCGTAGGTTGAAAGCAGTAGGTTTTGTAAAAATCATGCAAAGCATGGTAAAAGCAAGTGCGCAGGAAGACTGAGCGCATTTACAAGATTTCAAAACTAGATCGTTTTTCGATGGACGTGCAACAAAAACATTTCTTCTTCAAAAATAATTCGTACTTTAAGCCAACCATCTACCAGCAGAAACGTTCACAATGCTTTAAGTTTAACTCCAGGGCAGGAATCTTAGATTTACAGATCTTACAAAGAAGAAGAATTTAACTGGTTTAGGATTTGCCAGAAGATGTGTTTTACTTGGAGATATATAGAAAGAAAATAATTTTGCAGATGAGAAAAAGTTTGATTTTTATAGGTGAGATGGTTTAAAGAACACTGCCATGATCTTAAAAAAAACCTTCTTAACCAAGCGGCAATGTGGAGATGAATTAGTGATGGTATGAGGAGCGTTTGTTTGCTAATGGCACACTACCAGTCATAGCAGTTGATGCCTAACTGAATGCAGAAAAGTATCAAGATAATACTTGGCGATTCAATGCTCTGCTAGTTACTTCATTAGCTTGAATATTTTAGCACCATAATACCTACATATCCTGCTCGTTCAACAAAAGCTTCGTTTGAAGCAAATTAAATCCATCTGCTTGATTGGTCAGTCTGCAGACCGAATTTAAACCCAATTGAAACTATCTTCATGATACTCTTGAAACAGCTAATAAGCATATGCAACAGCAGTGAGGGAAAGGCAAAATTATCTAGGAATTCATAGGAAAATAAAAAAATATATCAAGACTTGATGAGACGATTACTGGTCAATTGATATACGTCATTGAACACAAAATACTGTAGGCTATTGATTTTTTATTTTCATTTACAACTCCTCGAACTTAAATTTATCTCAAAGGTAAAGTGTCATCATATTTCAAATTTTGAAAAAAAATGCTTTGACAATATTTAACATATGTTCGTATTCAACTGTTTTGTTTTCAAAATTGTGTTGTAAAAAAGAGTGACTTTAAAGTTTTAGCGTTTAGCTAAATTTTATACCTTTACTTTTTTTCCCCAGGGTCTTATCTGAAGACAACAAGAATTAATGCATGCCATATTTTAGCATCTGAAGCAAGTTAAGATTGTAACTTTCTTTATCCTTTCTTATACGACATGAAAATTCCAATTCGACTAGTCATTTTTTCTCATACTTTTATAAAGTAAGATGTACTTGAAATATAAAAAAAACAAGAGCTCAAAGATAACAAGATTATAGCTTTCTTTATCCCTTCTTATACGACCTAAAGATTTCAACTAATCTAGTCAACTTCCCCCACACTTTTATGAAATAAGATGTACTTGAAATATAAATAAATCCGAACTCAAAGATAATAAGATGTTTTCTTTTGCTTCGTTAATAATAGGCAGAAGATACAATTGAAATTATTTTGAGGCACCTTGTTTTTAAATGTAACATGTGGGATTGTCGTCAATTAGTTCAAACATGGTCTATAGTGCCCACCGTTACTAAATGTTCCAGAAAAAAAGTAGAACTTCGATAAACTGATTTATTGAACGTTAAATATAAAATCCCAGCATTTTAATGTCACATTGTCAACACAGAATCTATATTAGTTCTGTATTTTCGAAAAAAGTTTTAAATACAATAAAAATAAAGCAGTGAGTAACCGCCCCTAAGCAAGGGCTAAGGCAGAAACATGCAATACACCGCCAACTCGACCATTTTGATCCATGGACAGCTGTTTCGAGCTTATTCTGCTCTCATCAGCATGGAATACGAAATTAGTCGAGTTGGAGGCAAAAATCCTCTTATATAGCAAAGAGAGCCAAAATGTCCAAATAGTAGGTAACAGGCTCCTAACAGTATACATCCGTACTAGTGGGACAAATATGTTTTTTTAGCTGCCATCTTGAAAAATCATGGAAAAATTTCAATAAAAATGTTCAATTATGCAGTGTTTTGAAATTTTCTAATAAATAATACAATAAAACAACCGTAATGGAAAGATATTCGCAATTTTCTGCAATATTTAATAAAATATTTGGTTATTATTTATTGGTATTATTTATTGGTAGTATTATGCAATGCTATAGTTATTCAAAAGAAACTTACCAGATTTGTAGACAAAGTTGGAAAACCACCATGAAGTAAGCTTTGAGTTCACTTTTATGATTAACAGGATCAATGTTTTTAAATTACCTGGAAAGAAATAAAAAACATTAGCCCATGGTGAAAAAGGAAATAGATGTAGAAGATGTTACATTAATAAAAATTTAGAATATTATTAAAAAAGTGTACATTAAAGAAAAAACAAGTCATGACTTCCTTTTACATCATGACAAGTTTTTAGGTAGGTACGTGACTAAATTATAGTTTTGACTTATGTTTAATTTTCCTCTGGAAACTTTCGTTGTTTTTTTTTTTTTTCTTCTTCTTCTTTTTTTATTATTTAGAGAAACTGTTAACAGAGTTTTTGGAGAAAGGTAAAAATAGATTCAGCAATAAACTAAAACACCGCAAGGACTTATATGCGCTAACCAGCCATTATAGGCACATTACATACCAGAGCATTCCAGTGTATAACCCGCAGCATGGACAAGAACTTTTTGCGCCAATAAGTGTAACATTTAATATAATCATCAAAATAATACTCTTTGACAACAGTCCCCAAACGTATTGGTTAGCTTTGTTACAATCCTACAGCACAGGTATAAAACCGAAATAAAATTTGTCTGCACTATCTGAATGTGTACCAAAATTTCTCTTCAATTTGGTGCCATTAAAAAACCAATTTGAATTCATGTGGAAAAGTCAAATCAAATACGAAAACGGTAGATCTAGGAGTAGGATATTGGAAAGCAAATACAGTTCTGGGCAAGTATTTTATTAAATCTACACAACATGTTAAAATGCGAGTACAATAGAAACCAATTTTCGGTGTTTCTTTTGTACTTATTTTTTTACCTCTCTTTGATTCGTTCAGTAAGATTTGTAAAATTTGGTAGTATATTGAAAACTTCAACCTGTCTCAGAATAAACCTACAGGATTTACACAGTGCTAAGAAGATTGCAAGGAATTTCCGAGTTAGATCGATGAAAATGGGCAGTGAAGGTATTTCTACAAAATTAATTTCCTGCTGCATTCCTCTGTGAAATCTCATTTCTTCTTAATACTTTGTGAGGATTTAGTCTGTATTGGTAAATACTAAAATATTGTTGTGATAAATACTGAAAAATAATGAAAGAATTTAAAAATGATGGACGAAAAAAATTATGTTTACATATTTTTTTTTAATATTACTTTATTTTTTAAGACACGCTATTTTTTCATATTATTTTGTTCCGATTTTATTACGCAACGGAAAACTTTATATTTGAATTTGTAATCATAACTGAAATTTACAGAGTAATTGCAAATCTATAAATTAACGCATAAAATATCAGACCACCTTGTATAATTTCATTCGACTTTCAAAAGCAAATTAAAAAGAATTCGTGAGAGCTGTATATCTATGCTTTCTTAATACAAAGCCTCCAAACGTTACCAAATTTGTCTATCCCCGATTCCGACAGCACCAAATCCAAGAACGTAAAAATGGCAACTTACCAGAAACTGAAAATTCACAGAACTACGATAAGCAGGCATCAATACACGATTCACATCTCCGGGGCTCTCAAGAAGAGCAAAGTAATGAGAAGAATGATAAAATCTTTAAAAAGAAAATGAAAAAAGCTCGATTTCATAAGTAACCACAAAACGGAAATACCGCCACTGTAAAGGCATATATAGTGGCCTCGAATCACTTTTACTAGAAAGATTGTAGCGCTGAACAAACATAAGTAAGTACAAGTGCATAGCGATTGCGGTTTGAAGTTGGCTAAATGGGACACAGAATTAAATTAAAAGGAGTACATAGGAAGTAGGAACTAGTGGTGTGTGTGTGTTCGTCATCTTGAGGCTGATTTCGAAAACGTTTGGCAACAGTCAATTTGAAAAAGGATCGTTCTCATTCTGGTGAATTATTAGAGGTTGGATGGTAGAGAAAAAAATACTTTAAATGGTTAAAGACTATTAAATGTAACAGTATTTCAAAAATAGGGTATAAAGTTGCATAATATGCCTTGGAAGTAAATTTAAACAGGAACGATGGCAAAATGGTGGGTCTCAAATGAAGCCAATGTATCGTTATCACATGGTCTTATTAAACCAGTGGTTTTGCGCAAATACTTCACCTATTTAATATAGCAGCTGGGTTTTTTCTCCGTGGTTTGTTTTTTTATCCTTCTTCTACTTCTTGTTACACACATATGGATGGCATTATGCAAAAAGGAGTTAACCCACAAAAACCTGATTTTGAGATAATGGGCTTTAAAGTCAACAAACTCTGGCAAAAATCATGAGCTCTATATCAATATACCAATGATATGTTACCACGAATCGCTGATAGGGCTTAAATTATTTTTGCTTAATGTAGAAAGCAACATATTTTACCATCAGAGTTGGATAACTCATTTTTTTATGTTTTGTGGGTTAACTCCTTTTTGCATAATGCCATCCATATCAACACTGGATTTGATATTTCTTGGCTTATTTTGACCGCGGTGTCGCAAAAAAGAAAAAAAAATTGGGATTCATTGATCACTACGAACGAAGTCGCTCGTGTGTCAATCCATTGCAATTTTCTGCTATAGTTAGTTTCGGACAGCTTGAACTTCAGTGAACAAAGGATTCAACTATTCTGTTTGAAAACGACGGGCGAAGAAAGTAGTTTGCTTTACAAATAACGTATTCTGCGACAGTTACTGATCTTTCATTGAGCAAAGTTGAGAATTCTATTTTCTTCCCGAGCAAAAATGATCTCTTCCAAAGTCATGCGTCTAGATACCAGAGCCATACTATACAAACGTTTGACTGATGTAAATGTGATGTAATTTATCAAATTGGCAAAATCTTACGAAACAAAATGAAGTGTAGAAACTTCAGCATTGTTCTTCAATCAGCTTGCAATTAACACTTTTGGCAAAATAAATCTTATTATTAAGCAGGAAGTTGTCACCCCAAGCCCCCAGCGAAGGCAGAAATACAAGCAATACTCAAAAACTCATTCATGCAGATACTACTGTTTACCTTCCCACGGTAGCATAACACAAAAATCCACACAACTAAAATCCGTCATTCGGACATCAATTATCACATCAAGTATAGAAGAACTTAAGGCAGAATAAAATTGCGGAGCTAAGTAAAATGGACGCAAAGTAAAGCGGGGCAAATTTTATTTACACTCCGATTTTACAACGCCAACAAACAAGTTTTTTCAACACTAGTAATTTTCAAAATTTATTACTCATGTCGTAACGTTTTATAGTTTATAAAATATACTTTTTAATGTAACAAAATGATTGAGTTGTTTAAACAGGAAATATTTGAAAAACCACCCAGATTTTCGAAAATCCGGCCCGTTATTTATGGTTTTGATTATTTTTTTTTTTGCATATGTTTTTTGACATTTGTTGTTTTTTGACAAAAAAAGAGTTTTTTTTTTCATGGTTTATTAGTTTCGCATCCATTTTTATTCATTTACATTCCTTTATTTATTCATTCCTTTTCTTACACATAACTTCCTTTGCTCGTATTTATTATTATTTATTCGCTTATTGTTTCATTATTTTTTCATTTATTTCTTCATTCATTAAAAACATTATTTTTAGCAATTAAATACAAAATATTTCTTCAGAAAATCATTTTAAATAAAAAGTGATCATTTTCCACCTTTATTTATTAGTAAAATTTTACTGCAAAAATAATATTTCAATACAAGTTTTATTGTAACATATTGTTCTTTATTATGTGTTTCCATTTTTTTCATTTTGAAACAGGTGCCTAAACTATTTCACTTTGTCCCACATACTTAAGTATTAAAACAACTGACAAAATTTTTGGCTGAAAAATACTGGCTCCCTGCTTTATCTCATACATAATGCCTAATTGTTTTATTGGCGAGCTGTTTACATAAATATTCTACACAAAACCAAGTTGTAACTCGCAGAAACAATCCAGTAACAAAATTAATCACTTTTACTTTGTTTAAAACATTTATCTTCAAATGATTTATACCTAGATCCAGTCAGAAGTTTCATCTTGAGATGTCAAATATATTATCCTACAAATAACGTGCAAGAAAAAGGACAAAAGTTAAAAATTAATGTTATTTATCGTTATAGTTAAACAAAGAATAATTTATTAATTTGGCATGCCTCGAAAAAGAGAATTAAATGACCTTGGTAATGATCAATAAATTGTACTGTTAACCGCAATTCATATGAAACGATTTATAAATGATACAACGTAAAGAATCGTTTAACATTAATAGTAGTTTAAATATTCATATATTATGGAGTTGTGCAATTATGCTAGTAATTTGTAATGTGTATTAATTGTATATTTAATTAGGGAAGATCGGAGTCTGTTGTTACACGTAGTATGTTGTTACACTTGAATATAAAATGAACCATGGCAAGCAGACTCATTTCTCATGCAAGATAACAGATTTCATATATTCTTGTCTTTGGATTACTTGGGGATACTGATCCAAGAAATACTTGAGATCAGTAGAACAGATTGTTTGTAAAAAAAAATATTGATTGTGTCTTCGTTAGCTTTTTTTTTTTACATGTGTCCAAACTTTATGAAATCTCAATATCTCCCCCCTTTCCCCCCAAAAAAATTGCGATTCACATGTGTAATGATAATAAGGCAGCAGTTGCGCGCAAAAGTAATAGAACTCATGTTTGCCAAACTACACAAAAAAAGTTTTTTGTTCGGTTCACATGTATAAACAATCAAAATATTGTCATGATATTTCATAAATTACAAAAAAATCGTTCAGATCTAAAGAGCAATAAAAGAGCAATAGAAGAGCAATAGAAGAGAATAAAAGAGCGTATTTTGGTGTAACACTTTGACTAGTTTTCGATTGCCTGTACTTATACAGGGTTATTCTAAATGATGGACCCCTTTTTAAAAATTCATATTTATTAAAGTTTTCAACGAAAATTAACATTCTTTATATCAACGGAAAGAGGAGATTTGAAATTTTTTTTCATATATAATCATAAATGTTCAATGTGTCCACCGCGTGCTGTACGGCAAACATGACTTTTTCTTGTGACACAGGCGGTCTTCCTCTGCTTTTCCTTTAACAAACACTACCAGTCTTTTGAAACTGCTTAAAATAACGGCTTATGCTTTTTTTAGTTGGGGCTTTAATTCCAAATTTGGCACGAAATGCCCGCTGCACTAAAATTCGTGACGCAGTTTTGACAAACTGAAGAACGCAGAAAACCTTTTGGTCCACGGTCGCCATTTTCTTCAGCTGCGCTAGTAAATCAAATTATAATCTAATCCGATGCAAACTCTACTGGTGCGCCCTCGTTTTGCAGCTTCAGAAAAAAAATTTTGCCCTAAAAAAAAATTTGAAATTTCATCTTTCCATTGCAATAAAGATTGTTCATTTCGGATTTGTACTTTAATAAATATGAATTTTTAAAAAGGGGTCCATCATTTAGAATAACCCTGTATACTGAACAGCGACTAGACGGTTAAAATTCTAAACAGACATTTAAATTCCCAAAATGAAAATAAAACTAAGAAATTAGGGATTGTCCCTAAATGATGCCCAACCTCTTTCAACATGTTTTCGAAACTTTCGTTCCCCAATTGTTGCACATCTAAACCCTCACCCCTTCCCTTGCATCATGTCAAGTTATTTTTCCAATACCGTACTTTTATTTAAAAAAAACATGAAATGTCACACTTCTTGTTACTGCCTCTCTCCTCTTGTCATAAACTGTCACAATTTCACGAAGCCCCCTGTCTCCTCAAAGAGTAAAATTATTTGTGGATAACCCCTAAATAATATTGTCTTTATGCCTTTGTGCTAAAAAGTAAAAAATAAAACTCACCGTCGAAATTAGCGTTGTATATTATCTTTTAGAATAAAACGATTTATCTGTTAGCCCGACCTCAAATGCTGACTCAACACTCCAGCAGACACTTGTAAGAACAATAATGAAGCCAACAACTTCATTTAAAAAAAAAAGAGGGTGGGAATTTCCCCTTGAAATTTTTACGTTTTCCCACTACCAATTTCCTTGTAACAGCAAACAATTACAACTATCTCTCTTCTCTATCTCTCTAATCAACAAGTCCACTAGTAACTCTATTTGTCACTAACACCATCGACAGCTATTACAGCACGGCTTTCCTTTAAATACCAATCGGCTTTTCGTCACAAAAGAAAAAAGAAAAAAAAGAAGAAAAAAATCACTAATTTACTAACATTGAAGCATCTTGATGTATTACATCTACAGTGGCAGAGAAAAAAGAACATTATCTTTTAGAATATAACGATTATCTGACAGCCTGCCCCCAAATGCTGACTCAACACTCCAGCAAACACCTGTAAGCACAATAATGGAATCAACAACTTCATTTAAAAAAAAAGAAGGTGGGAAGTTCCCCTTGAACTTTTTGCGATTTCTCACTACCAATTTCCTTGTAACAGCAAACAATTACAACTCTCTCTCTCTCTAATCAACAAGTCCACTAATAACTCAATTTGTCACAAACATTGACAGCTATTACAGCACGGCTTTCCTTTAAATACCAATCGACTTTTCGTCACAAAAAAAGAAAGGAAAAAAAATCACTAATTTACCAATATTGAAGCATCTTGATGTATTACATCTACAGCGGCTTAGAAAAAAGGGGAAAAAATGGGCCCATACATTTGTTCACCACGTGATGCGGAGCATTCAAGCATGAATATCCATCCTATTGCCAAGGTCTGGGGAATGATTAACAGCAGTTTTAGCTCGGCTTCAAGGTTGTGGTAGCATTTAGCCTATGCATGGATACATTGAAACAACCATTTCTTTTCGGACGATAATCATGACTGGGTGAAGGTTCTTTCAGCACCACTATTATCAGGCAAATGAATTTCTAACAACCAGAACAAAACAATTTACAATAGGATATAGTGACTGTACACTACGTCAAACTGAAAAACAAAGTCTGTGAAATGTTTTCCGTTTCTAAATCGTATGTTACTGCAACTTACTTCCAATAATTTAAAATATAAAAATGCATTGTGATGTAGTTATACAGGTCGATGACGCAGCGAGGGAGTTGACGCCCCCCCCCCTTACCCACACAGACTCGCGTTCAAACTTTATTGCCAATCTTAATACAGTACTTTTTACATGGAAGGACTCATGACCAGCCTGAACTCCCACCCCTTAATAATGTGTATTTTGACAGCGCTAGTGATATAAGCATTATATATTTTTTTTTCAAATGTAGCAAAAGCAAATAATAATAATAAAAAAAGCTCTCTGTAGGATAATTTTTGAGACACATTCAAAAACATATGTAACTTTCTTCCCCTTAAAAATTTTTAACAGTTTCGTCACACAAAATGAGTCGAACATAAACTGAAAAAAAAAACACACGAAAAATTGATGATTAGTTTTTGTAGTTCGTAACTGATCTACTTGAATATCGATTTTTTTTTTCAAATTCCAATAAATTTTAATGTCTACTCCCCACCTGCTATATTAAAAAAAAAAAAAAACTCAAGGGCTTCTATATGAAGAAGGGAAATTAATTTTTAGGTTTTTACACTTGAAATTTTAACATATGGTATTAACGTGCAACCCTCCTTCTCTCATGCTGAAAAATAACTAAAAGGCCCTCTTATTTTTAAAAAATAAAAAATTAAACATGAAGGTATTCGCAATTATGTTTAAAATGGTAAATTTTACATAAAAATATTTTTATGTGAGAGCACTATCCCTAAAAGAAATATTAGAACTAAAATAAAGCGAAAACAAATTCTTGAAAGTGATAACAAACAATACTAATTAAGTAACTAAAAATATATTGTTCACTACAACGCAACATTTTTAAAAAACATAATGCAATATTAAAACAGCCGTTATTTTAAAACACTAAGCATGCACTATGCACTAAATTTTGCGAGAAACACAGAAGCATAAAACGTGAATATTATTTCACTACTTTTATTTTAGAAAAATGTGCAAAAAGGTGTTTTTTAACGCTACTTTTTTTACTTGCCCTCAAAAAGGGAAAAACAAAATGGATTTTGTTTCAACAGAGAATTCAAAATGACAATAAAACAGCGAAAATAAAATACAAATGCTAAAAGTATAACAACGCTTAAATCCATCTGAAGTACGCTTTAAAAAATGTGTTGACAAAATACTGAGGTTTTTTAACTCTCGAGACGATCAATGTATTTCAAACATAAATTTAAAAGCGAAATTTTAATGTAACGTAGCTAAGTTGCACTTCGCATAAATTCTAGAACTTAAATTTTTTTTTACAATCAAAGCGCATTTTTCAAAATTTGAAAAAATCGAGCGTTTTTGACAGTAAACATTCCATCCGTAGGTTCGTAGTCTGTTTTTGCCATTCTTGGCTCCATTCTGTACATGTTGTTTCACTACAATAAGAGTTTCGAGGGATCAGCTTAACAGTGTAAACAACTTACAGTTTGAAACTCCGTTCGCCTTTAACCTATTAATGCCTGACTTTTTTTTTCTTCCAAAGATATTTTGTATACTGGTTACAAACAGTGTTTAATGGACAGGAAAATAATAAAAAATATATTATGTAAAAAGTAATTGTTTTATTAAGGTATCCGACTAGGTTGAAAAAATGATTTTTGATCAAAATACACTTTTTCTACAAATAGTTTCATTGAAAACCTCCATTTTTTCGGATTATAAAATAGCTGGGATTTTTAATCTATGTGAATTAGAACTAAATTTATAAGCGTTTGAATACTGAATTTCTGTAGTAATAATGCCTATAGTCCATTCTTTATTTACGTTTTGTGAAGAATTGCGTTTTCGCACGATTCTCGCTACGGAAAACATGATTCTGCAACTTCTATTCAATATTGAAGCATGAAATTTGGCAGACATGTTTTGTAAGTACTTGTGAGTGTAAAAGACAGCAGGTTTTGTTAATGATGAAATATTTTTTGATTTACAGGCATTTTACTTAGAAAAAGTAAATAATTTTAGACAAATTTCTGTATAAATTCAGGTAATTTAGCATAAATCTTAAAATTCTTGAAATATTTCTTAGCCTGCGGTCTATTACAGTTAGAACATTTGTTTATGTAAAATAATGTAAGTAAATTGCATATAACTGGTTAATTTTTCGTTACGGAGTGTTTCTCCTAACCTGTAATTTTTAGTCATTTTTACTAAAAAATCGTCAATTTTGTGAAACTGAATGATTTTTTAACACATTTTGATGTAAAATATGTGCTTTAAGATCCCTTTGTTTCTGAAAAAAACATTAATATTTTGTTCAAAATGATTTTTCACAAAAACTGCTCCGAACCTAGTCGGATACCTTAAGGAAAGAAAATCGTCTCTTAAAAGTTACGATAGACCCCAGAGGGTACATACTTGTTTTACTAAAAAAGTTTTCTGCCTACGATATAATATTTAAACAGACATTTTATAAGAAATAAAATCATCAATTAACATAAACTGGGAAGCTGGGAATAACTTTGAAAACTTAGCTTTTTTTCTTGAGATAGTGAACGATGTCATTTTTGATACAGATCATTAAAACTGCTACAGAACAATCTTTACAATGGTTATGTGCTGCAATCTGTTAATAACGAATTGAAATAATACCAAGGTACTAATTGAACACTATTATTTGGTTGAAATGTTCATTTTGGGGAAATTCAGACCCTTTTTGGACCGACCCTAAAAAGGGACGCTAGGCATTAATGGGTTAAGCTAACAACGCGCAGCAACAAATGGTAAAAAAGTGATGTACATTTTTAAGTTTTAGAATTCCATAACTTCATAGCCAGGGACGTCATTTCAAGTTTTTCCGGGGAGGGGGGGGCAAAGGGTGCAAACACAATACAATTTCACCAGAAAACAACAAAAACCACGCCCACTTATATGTAAATACATTGATTTCTCAAAGTCAGGGGGGCAATTGACCCCCCTGCCCCCCCTAAATGACGGGCCTGTTCATAGCATAACATAAACTTTGATGTCTTTGTAGTCACATAACAATATATTTCCAAAGATTAAAGAGAAGCAAAATTGTTTATTTTATGTAATTTTATAGGACATTTTTTAACCTTTAAATTTCACCACAACAACGAAATATCTCGAACGTTGTTGAAAAATGTATTGCATTCGGCTCTATGAAAATCTAAGAAATACCGATTGTGCATGAAAAATCTTTCATTTTAGCGGTGATTTATTTACATAGTTTAATTGCCACAAAATTAAACAAACTGTTCGCAAAAAGCGAATTTTTATTTAATCCTATAAAAATATGCTAAATGCTGAGTGAAATAAATTCCCTGTAGTAAAGCACATTTTTGTTAACTTATTTATTTTGAAACTTGAAAAATTGTACATATTACAACATATTTAACCCTTTTTAAGGCTTTGGTAAATATCTTACCACTACGATAGAATTTAAAACGCACCAGAAACGCACAAAAGCTTTGTGTACAACATGTAATGCTCCATTATGCCCTACTCCATGCTTCATGTTGTTCCATCAAAAAAACTAATATTTTTGGCAATTTGCATTGTATTTAGTTTTTCTATCACTTATTTCATGGGTGATTTATATATTTATAATTTTAAATTAGCTAATAGCGAAAAGTTTTACAAAAATGTATATTTAATTGTGAAGGGTTAAAAGAAAAACAGAAAAAAGAAAGAAAGAAAATAAAGATGAGTTACTTTAAAGGCGAGAGAATTAGTTTCTGTAAAACCCTCGTGAAATACTTTAAATGTTAACACTAGTATTATAAGCTGCTATTGTTAGTATTATTTTAATATCATTAGGTCACAATTATGATAATATTTGTGTATTATTATTACTAAGGCACTGTAACACTATATTCTATTATTATTGAATAATTTATTATTACAATTGAATCTCGTTTTAACAAACTCAAAGGTACCTTTAAAATCAATTCTTCTTATCCAAACAACAATAAACAACAAACAGAACTGGGGTCGCAAATGTTGTTCGACTTTTCAGTAATTAGTTTTAAGCGTGTTCGAATCGAAGAGGTTCGACTGTATTGCTGTTAATATTATTATGACAAACCTTCCAACAGCAAATACTACACAGAAATATACGGTAGAGCATTTTAAAGTTTATTCAACAAAATGTTATCAATTAAACGACTACGACTTATAACACTTTATTTTTTTATGCATGAAGAAATTTACGAACAGTTTGAGAATTTTGAAGAATCATAATATTAAGTAGGAAAAGCAAATAAAATTCCATCTTGCTTGAAATGCAGTAAAACTATTTCTTTCTATAGGGATTTCATTTTAATTTTGAGATGAGTTTTCTTGCGTCGAGCTAGCTTGAATAAATAGACACGAGTGGATTTTATAAATATCTTGGCAACAATTACTTAGCCCACATACTTCGGAGAAATTCAATAAAATACTTAGAGACAAGTAATTTAAGTCCACACCAATATCCCCGCAACCTACTTGGAAATCTACTTTACTCAAATAAAAGAAAATAACAAAAAAAAAAAGCCAACTCGACGAACAAAACAAAGCAGCGTTCGCTGCGAAAACAAATTTTAAACTAGCAATCTCAAGTTGAAAATTTTGTTTTTCCAGTTTCGCCAGCAACCCAGAAACGCTTATTCTCTTACGCATAAATGAAGCGAAAGTCTAGCAAAACGTCAATTTAAGAGAGTACCGCTGCAGAGCAGAGCGCTATACTAATACATTAACTATATGGCTGAGAAATTCCGTCATTCCACATTTGTGTTCTAGATGGGAAGGGGAAAAATAAAAAACATAGAAAACAAAGTCCCTCCTCAGAATCACCTACGCAGTTTTAGAGAGAAGAGAACGCATCCGCACTGCGCTTGCGCGTCACTCACTGCAGTGTTTCAAGTTCAAGGTCACAAGCCGCCTATCCATCCACCTATACATCGCGTCGATGGAGAGAGCGCGTGTTCGCCTTTGGCGGCAGGAGTGCCTCTTTGGCACTTTATCGCTTTTGAAGCGAAAGTGGAGCAAATGTAGGTTACCAGGGGAGTTGGGAATTCGATTCGTATTTCTCAGAATTGAGTACTGCATTAATGCATTAAATTGAATATCATTTTCGCAATCAGGGGTTCAACTAAAATTGTTGGGAGGGGGAAAATCTTTTTGCTACATGAAACTCAGTTTTACCGAATAATAAAATATAAGCATGGCATTATTATAACTTTTTTTTCTTTTTATTGCAACTTTACAACACCGTTTGCAAAATTGACAAAAAAATATAGGAAGCCACAGTGTCCTTCTGTGACCCCATATCGAGGCATTCCTTTTCACAATTGGATGGTCTTATGCCAGAGTGAACTACGTAACTTAAATGTCTCCCTGTTTTATATGTATTTTTCTATATCAATCTAACTTTGAACCTTCTCATTAAAAAAAAAAACATTATGTGTAATGGTTTAAGCCAGCTATTTTTCAATGAAAAGGTTCAAAGTTAGATTAAAATAGAAAAATACGCATAAAACATGCTAAAGTTTTTTAAAAAACATCGTTCACTCATATATAAGACCATCCAATTAGTCTATTACTATTCTGCACATCGGAAACATTTTTTTTTGGTAGGGTGAGTTCTGGTAAGTGCGTCCACGGGGTAAGTGCGTCCACTGGGAATTAAATGAATACTGTCCTGAAATGGCTTCTGCAACGCATCGACTATGTTAGATAACTGTCTAATGATAATTTCAATAGGTAGAATTCAGGCCAGGAATCAATAGACGAAACACAATCAGAGACAACTTAAATCTCTTCAAAAAAACTCTAAAGTAAAGATTGAGAAGATTTTGTTTCAGTTTCTCTTGTAGTCATACCAAGCAATTGAAGTCAAGAAATGCAAGTTGTTTCTTTTGAATAATAGCTGCTAATAATATACATGGGGTATTTTGATCAAATACTCTAACTAAAATTTGTTTATATGACGGTACGCACTTTCCCTTTCTTTAAAGTAAGGTGGGGGTAAGTGCGTACCATTATGATGGGGCAAGTGCGTACCGCTATCATGAGGCATATGCGTACTATTATGCGGAGCAAATGCGTACCATTATGATGAGGCAAGTGTGTACCATTACGTGGAAAATCCGACTCTAGTAATTCACCTTTAATTTTGCTTATAACTCTTTTATAAGCCGGTTATAAATCCGACGTAATTTGCATCAAGTATTTATATTTACATTGAATGCGGCATAAGATTTCAATTTTATTCATTACCTCTGAAACATATTGGCTTTAAGATATCAGTTAGTAAATTTTTCGTTGAGAATAGCGATCATAAACTACACTTTATTTAAACCGGAATGACAAATGAAGCAATGAAATTAAGTGAAACACTAAATAAGGAACCGATTCAAAAAGCGAAGGTGGAGTAATGAATAAATTATATTTAAGAAAATTAAGAACACCTTGTGAAAAACTATTTCAATGTACAGGAAAAAAAAAGTACAAGTATCATATCATGATCAATTATTATTTTTTTTACTCTTTATTTTGTGTTTTTTCTTACTGCTGCTGATTCTAATAAGAAAAATATTTTAAAACCGTGTTTATTTTTTAAAAAAGAAAAAAAAGCGAATTGTTCACTCAGGTCACCTAACGATCTACCATACAAATAGAATTAAAGAAAATCACAGGGGTACGCACTTACAGCAACGTTATTGTACGCACATGTCTCATCTTACATTCAAGAAGGGGTAAGTGCGAACCCTGGCTTAAACACAGACTGGTTAATGTATTAAACCAAAATAAACTATGTAGACTATAAGTGATTATTACTGAATAAAAACAACTTACATTTGCTCACTTGGTTTTATTAAAAGGACAGAGGAAGAATCACAAACACAATACTCTCAATCTTCAAATCACAGATGTTCGCAAGACACGTGGGATATCACTGATTGCGTTTCAGCCGTGCAAGCAAGTGCTGATCTCTAGTATTAGGAATTATCCCAAGGCAACTACCTAACATATTTAATATGTGCCAGAAGTTTTTTCTTGCTCATATTCACATAATTTAAGGTGGACGCACTTACCCCGCCAGGTAGGGAAAGTGCGTACCTTAGAATAGGTGTCATAAACCAGGTCACAAAACCTATGCTTATGGTTTATTTGACATATTATATGCTTGAAAATCTTTGTAAAGGATCTGGAAAGAAAACTAAAAAAAAATTTTGAGTGTACAAGATTTTTCAATAGAGCAGCATCCTTGAGAACATGAACTTTGAAAAAAAGGGTACGCACTTACCAGAACTCACCCTATTAATTTGGAAAATAACAGCTATTTCGCAAAAAAAAAAACTTTTATCGCAGTAGAACCCCATTAATCCGGACTAATTAGGGATCTGAGTCGTATGAATTACGAATTGATCAAAATAATCTACAAGTTGAGCCAAGGCTAGTACTGTACAATAAACTACTGCACACAGCAAAAAAAAACTATTTTTAATTTAAGAGAATATAAAACGGCATATGAGAAAATACATTACAATATACAAAATGCAAGAATATTTTGTCCCGGTAGCTGAACTTTTATATACGCAGTGACAGTATATGAACATCTAAATGGTGTGTCTGGATTAAGAGAAGTCCGGTTTAATAGGGTCCGAATTCACGAGATTTCATAGTATTGACAAAATTGAAAAGATTCAAAAACAACGAATTTCTCTTTTCCTTAGTATTAAATTTAAATGTGTTTTCTATGTACAGAATTTTTTAACAAATGATAGAAAAACATAGTAAGGTTTTGGAAACGGTAGATTACGCAAAAAAAGTCCTTATATGTCCTTTTCCTTCCCTTTCAAAATACTGTGTAAACTTTATCATCTGGAAAGAAAGCTTCGAAGAATCTCCACGACAGGATAAAGAAAACTTCTAAATAGTTCTTCAAATTCTCGGTCTATTTCCATTTCTTGAAGAAATCACCAGAGAAAATGTTGAAAACTACAAATCAAACGTCCCTTAGTTGCTAACACAAACTCAGTGCAATATTTAGAAAGGGACATTTGACTTGCCAAAACGCTGGCACCGACAAAGTTGAAACAATGCTGGCACGAGATAATCGCAGATGTTTCGGAAACGATTTTGTCTCCACGTGGCTAGAAGTTTGTATTCCTTAGTTGCCAAGGTGAAGATGTAAATCCACGGAAAAATAAACGATGTTAGTTCCAAAAATATCAGGAAAATGTATTAGATAAAACTAGAGAATTTTTAAAAGCTTTTTATTTTTTGTTGTGGCTGGCATCTTCATTGTTTCCTTTACCATCACATGTAACCTCTATTGGAAGATTGCAGTCAATCTTGTTATTTTCAGTGGTGAATGTAAAAATATTTTATGCAGTTCTGCTCAGGTTTTTTTTTTTTTTTTTTAATGAGGCTGCAGTAGAGGCACAACCTTCTGCAGACCTAGTGCGATCCCCCAAGTAAGCATCCATTCTTTCACGTAGCACCAGAATCGGCGGAATGCCATTACCATGAGAGAATTTTGACGCCCAGTTGCCGCCAGATGGAGGCAACTGATGCGAAAGAGCAATAGGATTTAACTTTGCCTAGGGATATTCAAAGCCAAACGAATACCCCAAGGGATTTTTTTACATGCCGCATCTCTAAAATCCACCGACTGGCCAACTCTAGGATCGAACCCGGGTTATCGGCGCGGTTAAAGCCGACGCTCTACCACCACGCCACCAAGTCGGCACTCTGCTCAGATCTAAGGGCCTCTAAAAATCCATAGTGACGGGCCCTCAAACCTGAAAATCTGCCACTGGTTATATATCGTAACTCTGCTTAAAATATATTTTTTCCAAGAAGTACATATCAAAATTTGTGCATAAAAGTAAATGAAAATATAACAATGCTAAATGCCACCAAATTTACAGATTACTGCAAAACGTGTTTCGGAGTTACAATAAATCCCTTTTTAGTGCAAAAAAGTTAACTTGTGAATGTAAAAACACCGGTAACAGTGGATTTTCATCAGTTGCCGTTACATACAAAAGCTCACTATTTTGCCATTGAAACAGAAGTTCCTTCAAATCCTGAGTCTTCGATGATGTTAGGGCTAAGGGCAAGGGAAGTTTTGGGCACTTACCACGACATTGTTCAAAATTGAGATTGTGATAAATTTGAAAAAAAGAACCATTAGGTATCATATGAAGTATTAACTTTTAAAAAAGTTTTCTGGTATTTTAAAAAGAATGATTTGTAAGTGTAGAAAGAGGGACTGTACTGTCACACCCGTAACACGTACAAATAATTACTTTTCAAGTATAAATTTTTTTTGAGAAAATGAATACTTCATACGATAATACATAATGGTTCTTTGTATCCCAATACATATTAAGAGTAAAAATACCACACCCATGCAAATGGACTGAGCTCACTTTTATGGTTTTCATTTTTTGTATAATTCCAGTTCTCTAAAAAATTTTAAAGTAATATTTTCATCACTCAAGAAAAACCTTTAAAACTTAAAACAAATTTTGTTGATCCAAAATTTTGAAACAAAAACTTGAAACCACTACCCTGCAAGATTAAATTATATCCGCCAACATATTAGTGTAATCACGTGGTACGATTAAGATTCGGTTAAATAGCGGTCAGTGTCAAAGCTCAGATATCAAAAACGCTGCATTTCTGTAATAAAAGGAAACTTAGGTTTTGGGAAAAAAAACTAATTATTTTTTTGTATGATTACGTCACAAGCAAGGCAATCCCTCCTGATGAAATTAATGACTTAATGACTGCGAAGGTCACTTAAGAGCAACTAATTAAGCCAGGAAGTTTTCATTTAGGAGCGAAGAGAAAAAAGCCACGTCTTAAATGAATCGGTGAGTGCAAAAACAACATCAGGCAAGAACTTCAAATTGCTCAGGAGAGAGAAAAAACGTCTTAATTCTATCATTGTTTCTACGATCAACATTCAAATAACAGGCCCCGTATCTTTCGAATTAGTAACCTGACTGACGTGATTTTTGATATCAACATGAATCTTGCCTCTCACAGTTCGTTTCCATAAAAAACGAATTTTCGAGTTTTTGTGACTCATGCCGTTTCTGCTCTCACCGATTCAAATATATTCTCAATTATTTTCCCTTTTAGAATCGTATCATCATACAAACTGAATATAATTACAATATAATTTAACGCACTTTGAATATACTTGAAACCAGAGCCGTTACCGAACTTTTGTTTCGGGCAGGACAAGAAACATTTCTTCAGAAATCTATATGATCAATCAAATTTAATTTACTTTTTTTTCCATTAATTTTTGTTTCCTTGGGTTATTTAAATGAAGGGGCATTGCTTTAAGAGCATTAATATTAGCAAATGTTAAAAAAAAAGTTCGGTTCATTGAACGAAGGAAAGCAATTTAAATGTGTGCAATTCTCAATTATTTTCCCTTTTAGAATCGAATCATTATACAAACTGAATATAATTACAATATAATTTAACGCACTTTGAATATACTTGAAACCAGAGCCGTAACCAGACTTTTGTTTCGGGCACGGACAAGAAACATTTCTTGAGAAATCTATATGATCAATCAAATTTGATTTACTTTTTTCCCCCATTAATTTTTGTTTCCTTGGGTTATTTAAATGAAGGGGCATTGCTTTAAGAGCATTAATATTAGCAAATGTGAAAAAAAAAAGTCCGGTTCATTGAACGCAGGAAAGCAATTTAAATGTGTGCAATTCTCAATTATTTTCCCTTTTAGAATCGAATCATTATACAAACTGAATATAATTACAATATAATTTAACGCACGTTGAATATACTTGAAACCAGAGCCGTAACCAAACTTTTGTTTCGGGTAGGACAAGAAACATTTCTTGAGAAATCTATATGATCAATCAAATTTGATTTACTTTTTTTCCATTAATTTTTATTTCCTTGAGTTATTTAAGTGAAGGGCATTGCTTTAAGAGCATTAATATTAGCAAATGTGAAAAAAAAAGTCCGGTTCATTAAACAAAGGAAAGCAATTTAAATGTATGCAATTCTCAATTATTTTCCTTTTTAGAATCGAATCATTATACAAACTGTGTTACGCTAGGTTATGTTACGCTAGGTTGTTATGTTACGCTAGGTTATGTTACGCTAGGTACAACATGTGTTACGCTAGGTTGAAATGGGATATCCCATTTCAACCTAGCGTAACACATGTGTCACGCTAATCGACGTCGGTTCAAATAGCAAAAGTAAAACTTAAAGAGTCCCAATGAACTTTATTTTTAGTGTGTGAGTTACTGAAAGATTCAGCTATTCTAATAAAGCCTTTTTTTTTTCACAACTTTTTATCTTTTACTCTGGCAACGAGTTTAAGCAAAAATGAAAAAATAATTCCGGCCAATATGGGATAATTTAACGCACGTTGAATATACTTGAAACCAGAGTCGTAACCAAACTTTTGTTTCCGGCAGGACAAGAAACATTTCTTGAGAAATCTATATGATCAATCAAATTTGATTTACTTTTTTTCCATTAATTTTTGTTTTCTTGGGTTATATAAATAAAGGGGCATTGCTTTAAGAGCATTATTATTAGCAAATGCGAAAAAAAAGTCCGGTTCATTGAACGAAGGAAAGCAATTTAAATGTGCGCACTACATGATTTTCTTGTACCCTTATCAAATAATCTATGTCTTTTTATCACTTTTTTTTCATAATTATTCAAATGTAGATTTGAATATTTTCAAATTAAAAGAATTTTAAGGGTTTTGTTAGCGGCATTACAAAATTTGAAGAAAAAAGCTGTATTTCTTTTAAGAAATGGTGTTCGCAATAACTATACTAAAAATAAAATCTGAAGAAAAAGCACTGTATCAGTACAGTTATTGAATAATTATAATTCTTTTTTTCAAATAAAATTTAAAACTAAATTTAAAAATTTAATATTATTATTTTTTTTTAGCAAACAAAGCACAATAAAAAGCAATTTTTAAAATGGTTTTAAAAAATTTCGGAGGGGGTTCGAATCCTAAAAATACACCCCTTAAATACGACCCTGCTTAAAACATAACAACACATCTCCTTCACTATGTATGATTTTGAAATCCTGTCATGTAAAAGTGAAAGAAGGGGATTGGATTTTTTCCCAAATATAATATGAAAAAAGTATTTCTTTTATCATACAATATCAAAAAGACATCGCAACTGCACGGTTAATTTGCCGTACTACAGTCGAACCTTGTTCGATTACGCTTAAGATGGAATACGGTTAAGACGAACTGCTTTTAAAGGTTCTTTGGAGTTCATTTTAACGAGGTTTGAGTGTATAGGTGATGTCAATGACTGATAATTTTTTTTTTAATTTAAATGCCCTTAGTAAGGAAAAACAGACTTTAAAAATCATCAAAGATGACCTTTAAATCAACAAAAAAATCCTGTTAATTTTTCAAGAAAATATTTTGTATTAGCTTTTTCTATTCAAAATTATAAATCGTCACCAATATTTAAAAATTTCATTCCAAAAATAGGAAAATAGCTATTTGCAATGTAATGAAAAAAAAAGCAAGATTTTTTTTTTTTGACAATTCTTATTTCTAATCATGAAGATTAAAAGTCAGGAGTATCGGCATTCAAAATTACGTTTCACTCAATACATCTCCTCATATATCCAAAACCGTCGTCTATAATTTTCATAGCAAATTTGAATCCCGAATGATGCTGTTTCGGATATTTAAATCTATTAATAGCGCATAAAAATTTATGTTTAAGTTATTCATTCAAATGTACAAATCGGTTGTGTCATGTTGCAAAACTCAGTTAACTTTTATTTTAAAATCTGAAGTGAACAATGGCTTTGTTTAGAGAGAAATAAAATTAAGAATTGCTTTTGGTAGACTAATTAATTTCTAAAAAGATTGGCTCAAGTCAAGATTACATCAAACATACAAGTTTTTTTTTTCTTTTTTTTAATTTCTTATTTGCGGTAACGATTTGTACAATGCTTTTACAAATAAATGGATGTTGATTAATTATTATGAAACATTAAGTTAAGAGCAATTTATAATGATTGCTCTTGAGATTTAAAAAGACAATTGAAACTACGTTTTTTGTCCATCTTACAGCTGCTAGCGAATAAATTTTAAACAATTCCGTTATCCAGTTTCGTAGAGCTTCAGACGAGTTTGCGAACGAAGAAAGACTCTTTTTCAAAATTATAACCACATTTTTCTCCGTCTTTAAATTGCATTTGGCATTGTTACTAAACAGACGATCTCATAAACACAAATCCAAAATTCTTTCATTTTCTTTCGAAATTATCAAGCGATTTTGTAAAGCATTTTTCGCAAAGAATTCAGTAACAAAAAGAATTTATTTTCTCCAGAGTCAATGCCGCACGCAATATTTTCAGTGATGTTATTAATCTTCATTGCGTGGAAAAGTTCCCGCTAAAACTGATTAAAACAAATTACGATAGTTGATGAGAAACTATTGCTATTTGACAAAAGCCATGCTAAATTAATTAAAACAAATTTGTAAAATATTAGCTTATTCAAAGTGTATTGGGCTTCATAAAAGAATCGTTAAAATTACAAACTTTCACGAGTGATTAGAAGTCAACGTATCTGAATATACAAGCAGAAAAGAAGAATTAAGTCAGAAATTAATTAGCTTTACGTTATTTACTAAGTTATTCTTTCAAAACTATTTAAAATTTTGAGTCTGGAAATGAAGTTGGAAATATTTGTGTTGAGAATTGTATAATATGCTTCTGAATGACAACCTGTATTTTTTTTAATCAAACTTGAAATGCATTACATACACGAAATGCAGTTAGATTATTTATTCAAGTACAGCATTTTGTTCAATTTCAGTATCTAATTATTTTGCTTGGGAAGTCAAATCGCAAGTTGTGCAGTAAGGAGAATTAGTTATCGACGTGGTTGGACAAACTGACAACTTAATTCTAAATTCTGCAAGTATTAACTTACTTCAAAAATCATGCTTTTGCGTCACCTAATCTACCACAGCACAAAATACAATAAGCCGACTTGGTGGCGTGGTGGTAGAGCGTCGGCTTTCCGTGCCGGTAACCCGGGCTCGATCCTGGAGTTGGCCAGTCGGCGGATTTTCGAGATGCGGAAAATCCTCGGCGCCCAAGTTGTATGATCATGCGGCATGTAAAAGATCCCTTGGGGAATTCGTTTGGCTTTGAATATCCCTAGGCAAATTAAATCCTAGTGCTATTTCGCATCAAAAAGAGCCCAGGTGCCTCCACCTGGCGGCAACTGGGCGTCAAAATTCTCGTGGTAATGGCATTCCGCCGATTCTGGTGCTACGTGAAGGAATGGATTCTTATTTGGGGGATCGCGCTAGGTCTGCAAAAGGTTGTGCCTCTACTGCAGTCCCATTTGAAAGAAAAAAAAACAATAATAATAATAATGCAATAGGTGTGTATGCAGCCGTGTGTGTGTGTAGACAGTCGTATGTGTGTGCTTTTTGGCCACTAAGTCCTGCATGACGGTGCAGCGGGACTGTTACAGACTCCGTCTCGCAGAACCACTATGTGCTGCATGGGATGGAGTACCGAGAGGTGGAGGAGACTATGACAGAATCTACCAATTTGAAAGACGAACTACACGAAGTTTGAGGTACAAAAAGAAAGTGTATAGCTATTTTTCACAACTAAATAAATATCGATGCAGTTTAATGTTTCCAACTGAAAAAATGAAAAACACAAAAAGGCAGTGAGATCCCTATCATGAAGACTCTATATCAAGATTCACAATTTATAAATATTTAAAATTAAAAGTTATTTTCACTATTAACTTTTATAAAACAAGGCTGCGGAGTCAGAGTTGGAATTATGGAGTTGGAGTAGGTCTCATTTTGGATTTTAAAAGTCTGAATTCAAATCAAAAGGCTTTAAAATTCTAGCAATCGGAATGTGTCATTTTCCCTTTATGACTTTTTTTACCCACTTTACAGTGAAGAGAAAAGGTGAAATAAAGTTTTTCTACACCAAGGTTCCCAAAAGTGTGATTAAGAGTTCCACAAGAAATCAAGACTTAACTTCTTACAGAAAGTGAGTGCTACTATCATAATATTGCCTTTCTACTGCCTCTTGGAAAAAAAATCGTCCTAATATATTCATCATTTAATATGTTATTTTTTCTCCATCTCTTTTCTTTCTCATTTGCAGAACTAGTGAGATCCCTTCAGTTATGGCATCCATTCTTCCATTTACCTCCATTAAGCCACGGATATCAGTGGTGCAGAGAATTTTGACGACCAGTTTCCACTAGATGGAAAAACCTCGGTTCTCTTCGATGCGAAACTGCACTATTAACAATTCATATTACGTATTAACTCTTGATAAAAGATTTTGAAGAAATATATTATTACACGGACTTAAAAGTATAAACTAAAAGATTGACAAACACTGGCATAACGTATTGTAAAAGTTGCGCAAAAAATATTAAAATTGAAATTAAATTAATTGAAAATTTTAATAACTACTTATTTTGATAAGTACGTATCTTAAAACATAACAACCACAAAGTAATCAAAAGCAAAACTTTCACAAAATTAGAGCCACAAACAAATGTATTGAAATCACTGATTAACCCATTAATGGCTGACATTTTTTTTTCTAAGATATTTTGTATACTGGTTCACGGCTACAGAACACACTTTACAATGGTTATGTGTGCAAAATGTTAATAATAAATTGAAACAATAGCAAAGCAATAATTGAACACTGTTATTTAGTTGAAATATTCATTTTTGGTAAATTCTGACACTTTTTGGGCCGTCCCTTAAAAGGGACGCTAGGCATTCATGGGTTAAGGTGTAGTTCTAGTAGGAAAACTAATACATAATTGCAAAAAACACATTTAGCAGAGTTACAATTAGAGACACCCACATTCTTTGAAGAAAAACCAATGAAATACGGCAGGATTTACACTTGGCGACTTCATGAGATTATAAACAATAAAGATAAAATGTGGTAACCTCTCTCCCCTCTCTAATCACAGTAGCAATTTAGATGTTTCTACTGGCCTACTAAAACATTTTCTTCGTTTTGAAATTCCTTTCTCCATGACATCTGATACTGTTTTCTTTCCACATGCGATTAAAAAACCGATTTTTGTTCGTAAAATTGAAAAAATTCGGCAAAAAGGATATTTAATCAGCTTTGGTGCCTAATTAGAAAAAATACTTTTGCATTTGAATTTTAAAATAATATCTGGAAAAGTATGTAAACAGTGACATAGCTCAAATGTATGTTTTCGATTTTTTTTTTTTTTAGAGTGAAAAAAAAATCCTCCTGTCTTGTGAGCTGGAAAATGGTACAAAATTTGAATGCTTCAACAGTATGGTATCAATTCTACAAGTAAAAAACTTCTCTACTTTTTTTTGTTGTTTATTTATTTTTAACCTAACTAAATTTATTGAATTTAATATGTTTCTACAAATGATTAAAAAGTACGACAAAAAGATTTTTCATAATGCGCAGAGTCCGACAAAAACTGAAGCCTTAGATACAGCAAAAAATTTTAGGCGTAAAAAATGACAAATTGTCATTTAACATTTACAATGTCACATTTTTATTTTAAAAAATTATTTTAATAAAACTGAAGGAAAACATAATTAAAAACTAAATCAGAAAAATCCACCTTGAACTACTCGAAATACGAATTTGTTCCGAAATGTCCACATGAAAAAATCTACTTGATCAAAATGTTCCAAAAACTTTTCTTGCTCAATTTAGAATACTTTGAAGGATTACATGCAATGTACCGACATCCTAGTTATGCCATTTAGAGACTGCAGTTTCGAACTTATTACAGATTCATCACTCTAAAACAGACAATAACTGAGCTGATAGCAGATGTCATTTCAATGAAGCTGAAAGTGCCAACAAACTGGTAGTTAACGTAGCTTACTGCTTAACATTTTGAAGCATATTAGATATACTAACTACAGCTGCATGCAGACGGGATTGTTTCCCTGTAATTAGACTACTTTCTGAAAATTGGTAGCGAAATAATAACGAAATTTTCCAACTGTAAATTAACAATCAAATTATTATAAATTTTAGATAATTTGAAGTCCCAAGAGACCGGTAAAAAACCGGTTTAAGTTATAGGAAGTTCCTGCAACTTCTCCAGAGTCCTTAATAACATGTCATTCCGAAAAATTAATAAAATTTTATCATTGAAGTCTCTAAATTTTTACAAATGTAAATAATACTTTACCAGTAAAATATCACTTAGATAAAAACAAATTCGTAATGGATTTCTCACCTCTCATTGGCTGAAAAAAAAAATCATCAAGGTATGTTTTTAGTTGCCTGGGCGAACTACCGGTAAAGATTAAAATCGAGAGTTGCCACTCACCATGTGGCATATAAATTAAAAAGTGGCAACTAAAAATTTCAGTATTTTTTGGCACCCAGTCTCCACTTTCCTAAGCCTATTCGAACGATAAGGCCGTTAAATAGTTATAATTAAGACTTTTTTTAATACGCTTTTATTAGTTTCACATGTGGGTGAGTTTGTTTGTAACTCTGAATAAAAGATAAAATTCACGTTCTTTGCAAATATTAAAGTAATATATTTAGTACTATTATTAATACTAAAGGCTAAACTATATTACGTATTGATGCATTAGAAGTGCATGTAAACTAAGCGGATATTCAATAGTTTTGAAACTTCTTTTTAGTTTCTTTTACTCTAAAAGCGTATTTTTTTTAAACCATATTTAGGATTATTTAAATGGAAATTTCTCTGTTTTTGTAACATTTTTTCAACAAAGCTTTTTTTGATTATTTAATTACTATTTCAGTATACAAAAAAGTGGCGACTGACAAATTGACTTCTTCCCGCAACAAACACCCCAAAAATAATCCCCAGTCTTGATTTTTACCTGACACCCAGGATTTCTCCGACCCTGTCCATCTTTATGGATTCCAAAAAAAAACTATTCTTTCTTCACTGCAATTAGCATCCTGAAACCGTGAAAAGATGAACACGCGCTTCTAAAGTTAAGGCGTTTAGTTAAACTACAATTACGAAACCACAAGTCGGTGAAATTATACATTTTTTTTCCTTTCATCTCACACACGCTATGATCGCGTGCCTACTTCTCTTGCAAATCAAAAAGCATGGGTTGAAAAAACATCAAGGCTGTGTGATTCTCCAAGGACAAGCATTCCTCGAATTTTAAAAAGAAAGACACCACGGGAGAAAGTGTCACTGCATGGCACGGGAAAATGTTTATTATACTGCATCCCATAAAAGTGACATACATCACAGTGAACATTTGTCATGTTCTTCTCAAAAGCGTAGGCTTTATCAGCAAAATCAAAATTCTGAAAGCATAGTACAGCCTAATGTGTAATTAAATTGAATCCGTACATGATAAACAAGAATATAGAATAATTTTTTATGCATTTTTTTAATTAATGAACGATGGCATACTATTATTTCAGTTGTTGACAAAGTATTATTTCTTATTTTTTTACTTATTTGGCTAGAAAAATATTTTTCTAGCCAAATAAGTTCAATGTATCTCCCCATTAGAAATAATTATGTCTACGGCAGCTCAATCTGCGTTAGTAAAAAATCAAATATTTTACAAATTGATACATTCAGTTTTAATAATGAGACAGTAGCTGACATGGGCGAACTATTTACACTTGACACAAGAAAGACAAAACCCGCTTTTTAAAATAGTAACTTTTGTAAGAAAAAAAAATTGTGAAAATGGAAAAAGTAATATGTGTGTTGATGAAAAGTTGCATTAGAATTCTGCTTAAGGAAAAAAAAAACAATTAAAACGATAATTTTCAGTCCGGAATCGAACTGATATCCTTCTCACTATAAAAACGGCGTTCTGAACAATTGCGTCAGTGCGTCTTGATTTTCGGATGCTATTTATTGAAAAAATGTGTAAAAAAAAATTTTTTAAAGACCCTGGATCTATTTTTCGTCATTAACCGGCACGATAAGCTTTAAAATGAAGGGTAAATCATGGAATCTGATAAAGGAATAAGGAAGCTCTCTCGTACTGACAGAAAAACGGACTATAGAAATAATATTTAATATTTTTATTTTATTTTTATTTATTCGTACTATTTTTTAAGTGGACATTCGTAATGGTTTCACACCATTTGCAGACCCAGTGCATTCCTCAAAATTTGCATTGACTCTTATTTATTATCACTATCGGCTCGGCTCCTAAGCTTTTACGATGTAGGTCTGTATTAGGAATTGTTTAACTACGAGCACTCAAATCAAATGAAAACTCAAGGGATATTTTTCACATGCAGTACACTAATTACACATAGACAGCAACGATTATCTGCATTTTGAACATCCTCCGACTGGAACGCCAAGGTTCTGGTGACAAAAATGTCCCGCAAAATCAAGTACTGCAGAAGAATTTTTAATGTTTACATTTGCGGATTTTTACAGTTTCAAATAGAGGAGTTTCCAACTATAAGTTGTTTACACGGCTAAGCGGATCCCTGCAAACCATAACTGCAGTGAAGCAACATGTACAGAGAAGAGTCGAGACTGTCAAAGGTCAACTACAAACGCTCTGATGAATTTGTTGATGTTCAAAATCATTTTAATTCGTATATGTTTGGAAAAAAATTAGTTATTGCTAACTTTTAAATTTCTGAAATTTATCAAAAGCACAGCCCTGTAAACAACGATGCATTCAAATTTCTCATGCAAATTAATGTTTTAACCCTTGACGTGAGGTGATGTATGTTATATTCGAACATTTCGTAATGTTCATATATATGGACTATTTATAGTGAGTGCGGTACTGTATTTATGAAAATTAATTTATTATAAAAATCATTAAAAAATGTCCTACTTCAACCCTTCACTGCACGATTTTTTATATTTTAATGAAAAAAATCATTTGTTACCTTTTAAATAGCCCTGAGTTCAGGAAAAATAAAGAAAAAAATTAATCTTAAAAATGTGCACCAAAAATGACGTTTTAATTGTTTGTTCTATATACGGCACAAAGCACATAGCATATGCTTTGTATACCGATAAGTGTAATAATCTACAATGTGTTTTGTGCCATAAGTGGTATAAACAAACTTTCCACTAAGTGTATTTAAACATTTTTAGAACAAAGGAAATAATGACTAAGCACACTTCTAACGGAAATGCAGACACTTTTTCTTTAAAAAGCAAGAACTGTAATACCTAGACTAGTGCAACTAACTAGTGCATAAACATCACACTAAACTGTTATAGCAATGTTCCAGAAGGGGCACAAAGCTCAGTTTAACTGTATTTTAAAATCATAGGAATATATGAGGGTTTATTTGGTTTGTGCCATATCTGGCACACTGTGCAGTGAAGGGTTAATTTGCTAACTTTTTTTAACTTTACACAAGAAATATAATGTTAGAAATACATACACCTCATCTCATCACTTACGCAACAAAAAGATCATCTCGCTAATTAAGGGTTAAAATTTCTTTTCGTTTTGTTTTTCCATCAAAAATAACAAAGCCGGTAAGCTAACCAAGCCGATAGCTTTAAGTAAGAATTTTTAAGCACCCAAATATAAATGCACAAGTACTAAGATTAAATTAAAAATTAAAACAACCCCTGATAATGATCGCCGATCGCATATTAAAACGAACTTCTCCTGTAATAAAGCATTTTGAATCTAAATATTATTTAATTGTAGCATTTTGAATCTAAATATTATTTAATTGTTTTCGAGAGCATATGGTAAACACGGAAAAGAGTCGCAAAAGCAGAATAAAGAAGGAAAATTGAAAATTCTTATACTAAAATCAAAATCAAATACAAGTATTTTAATTGTTCACAAACAGAAACTGACAACAGATAAACATTTTAAACCATTGAGTTATCTTTCCTCGTCGGGCAACAAAGACATCGGTTTGCAATCCTGTAGATTCAAGATTTATATGGGCCCACGCGGCAAAATGGTTTAAGTGAGCGTCATTCCCCTACTTTCCTTTAATCCCTTCTTCCCAGCAACGCGTCTTATGCTTTCAATGTTATACATTTTGTAATCTTCCAAATTACCTCAGACAAAACCTGATACAAGTCCTCCAACCAAGCTACCAAAAAACGGGAAGCACGGGAAACATTCCAATGGTAATGAACTTGAAACTCATAGAGAATTATGACATTCTTTCTCCTTATCTTGTAATATTTGCAGTAATACAAGTCACGCGAAAGCGTTTTTTTTCTCCCCCCAAATGGCTCGTACTTTAAATGCAGCAAAGCACGCGATGATGTCCTATTGCCCAACTGAAACAGGTTTCAGTGGGATGCAACAGTTGAGTACCCCATTTTCTGCAGTTTTTGTGCAAGCGCAATTTCAAGAGGCCCATCGAGGGATGAATTACGGCCTTCACTGGAAGCCGTTGTACACAGCTTCTTTTTTAAAGAGTTTGACAATGGCTAAATATCTGCTGAAGTCACAGTAACCTAGTTCAGGCGTTGGGGTTTCATAAAGTTTTAATGGTTATCAGGAATAATATAATCGAGCAGATGGGAAACAATTTTTTCAATAAATTTGATATAGCGTGAAGCCATGCTATTTCGGTCACGTGAAAAGGCTTGAAAACACTATTTTAAACATTAAAGATTTTTTTTTTTTTTTTTTGCAACAGTGATGATGTAGCAGCATTTTTTTTTTTTTTTTGTTTTGCAATCCGAAATGCTTAGTAATTAAAGTGAGCAAAATTATGTTTTGTCCGAAGCTGTTTTTCCAGGTTTTCTCATCAGGTTTTTCAGGGTGGGCCCGGACAACCCTGTTTATAGTTGAGGTAAGCCAATGAACTAACTCTTGCTTACTAAGTTTAGCTAAAAACTAAAAAAAAACATAAACGTTATGTAACTATTTGTTTGCGTGGACAATGAACCTTCGTTCTTTGTCCAGGAATATTGTTTTTTTCAGTGACGACTCACCATGTTGCACCTGTCGCAATTGCAAAGGGCACCGTGACCTTAGGCCTCGAACGGGACCCAAAAAATGTACATGAAAAATATTCTAAGTGATTCTGTTATCTCTAAGGGGTCCATAAAAAGAACATGAATTTTTTTTCAATGATTATGTTTATCTCCAAGGGTTTCCCAAACATGTATGTCGGGGGGGGGGGGAGGCTAAACCAGGAAATCCACCACTGTTACCACTGTTTTTAAAAAATATTCTTGAACGCATAAAGCTATATACGTAAGAATTACAAAACTAAGAAATGCATGTGCAATGAGCTACCGCCCGTAAGCCAGGGCTGAGGCAGAACTGTAGCAAATGCACCCACAGCTCGATCATGTGATCGAGCTGTGGGTGCATTTGCTATAAGAAATGCATGTCCAAATCTTTGAAGTGTACACCCCACGTCACCAATTTAGGATACATTAATTTGTCATGTGTGACAACAGCCTATATTTCATTAACAAATATATCTGATGTTAGCAAATACTAGGGCCGTGGTAGCCCGATCGGTAAGGCTTCGGAATAGTGACCGGAGGGACCCGGGTTCGATCCCAGCCGATCAAAGATCCACCGTCTTGATTAATGGTGGCTGGGGGACGTTAATAATATCGTGGACACAAAGTCCTCCAAGTGAAACGATACCTCTGGCGGTACTGGGCCAAAGGTTTGCTCCACCTTTGGTTCTGGTTCAAAAAGAACAGGGCACACTTCAGGGCCTTATCCCGGTTAAACCGTACAGGGGACCCTGGAATGAGTGATGTTAGCAAATACTAGTTTTAACTCCTATTTCAAGGTACTAACTCAAACTAAAATATGGGCCCTACTGGACTTCAATCCACCCAAAAAAGCCTCGACACCGCACTCATCTGATGCGATTATTATCTAAAAGCAGCGGGATGGAACCGAATAGAACGCCAGCCTATTATATTACCATACATATAAAGTTGAAGAATTTCCTGGATAAAAGCAACTGAAATAATTCCAAATCCATTCTGCATAAAAAGGAAGTTTTTACTACCAATTAATGCAAGAATGGTTTAGAAGTGCAAATTTTATGATCTTCTCTTATCAAATGATGGACACGGAATCCGCTCAAGTAAATTACTGGAGAAAAAAAAGAAGGTCATCGAAAATACTCACGAAACCGACTTCAAGTCGGAGATAAGAAGAAGTTTTATTTTTTACGGAAGAAATTCCAAAGGAATACTCATGTGCACGCGCACTGAGGTCACCAGCGGTACCGTAGTACACCAAAAAGCTTTTAAAAACAAGCTTTTTTACGAAACTGGAAAAAATTTTGCATTTTAGATTCACAAAACTATTTCTGATATGCTTAAAAAGTGGTTCTTTACTTTCAAAGTTTCCTCTTGGTTAGCACTTGGAATCCCCTCTTTTGCTCGACCTCTGGGCACTACGTAAACTCCTAGACCGGAGGTTGGCAAGTAACTTTTGGCAGTATCCAAATGCGATAAAAAAATTTCATCAAGGTTCATGAAAACAAAGATGGTTGCCCCCAAGGAAAGATGGAGCTGAAATGTAGGAAGCTCTGCATATTTTTGATCTGCATATTTTTGATGTTGAAGTTCCAAAAACGCAATTTTACACGATATTTGATGATGGTAAGAGAAAAAAAGGCCTCCCTCCTTGTTTTTTATGTTTTTTTTTTTTTTTTTGCTTTGTTTTCTTTTTTTTCTTTTCTTTTTTTTTTTTGAAATGGAAGTCTTGAAAACGGGATGATAACCCAACTCTGATTACTTCAGGGATAGGGATCGGAATTTCCTACGAGATTTTTTTCGAAACTGTAGATGAAAAAAGTTTTTAGAGAATTTCAGGTGATGTTTGAGGACGTTCAAGGGATCTCACCTGAAAATCATTCGAAATTTCAGTTAAAAGCCGCATTTGTGGAATGCCTTTGAAGACATTGGGGTAAATGATTGGGGGAGGGATTCAGTACACTCCTCCGGAATTTTTAGAAATTGAAGTTTCAAAAGAAAAAGAATTTTAGAAGATCATTATTGTGCGATCTGAAAACAACAGCTACCTAAAACACGAGAATAACTCGTCCTTACTTCAAAATAGAAACTACATGACAAACCGAATAAAGTAGAGCTTTTTTTAAATAATCAATTTCAAAATATGTTCAAGAATTTCTCAAAAAAGGCTCATAAAAGAATAAAATTCCTAAAACTGCATTGAGCAAACCACGACTCTCGATAATAAGCGAATGAGAAATGACAAAAAAATAAAAGCTACTATGAAAATAAAGGTGGGTTTAACCGCCATGAGACAAACAAAAATTTTCTGCGTGGGCAAGAGTCAATTTTGCCAAAATAAATTGACGTTGGGTAGGCTAAAAATAACACACATGATAATTATTATTCGAAATATAATTATTTTTAATGATCTTGAAAATGAGAGAAAATAAGCAGGCGCTCAGCTACATTAATTCAGTTTATTTTAAGTGGAGCTAAACTAGTTTTTACAGGTTGTTTCTTGTCTTGGATCTGTAACTTGTTTTTTCCCAACAGCCAAGCTATAGTCGGAGTACAAAATTGATTTCCATTTTAGTCAGGTTTTTGTTTTAACTACATGCAGTGTCAAGGGCGTAGCCAGGACTCACGTTAGGGGGGTCCAAGCAGTGGCACGCCAATAGGAGGTCACTGTGACCTCCCAAAAAGTTCTTATCCGATACAAATTGGCTGATGAAATTTGAAAACAGTGAGACAGTATTGCAAGGCTGAACTTCTTTATTTTATTTATTTTTTTTTCTTTTTTTTTCTTTAATTAATTTATTTATTTTTCGTGATGCCTCACGTCTCTTTTGGTAGACATAGATAAGTATGCATTCTTGTATTTTATTTATTTATTTTTTAATCATTCAGTAAAGTTCTGAGTTTCATTCGGTAAATTAAAAATTTTCTCCTCAAAAACAGGCAAGCTTACTATCATTTTCTGAAAAGTAATCAATACTAGATATAATAACGCAGTTTATATAAAGTTCCCAAAAATTAGCATAAAAGTCAAATTTTCCAATAAAAACAGAAAGAAAAAAGTAAGAAAGAAAGAGAAAAAAGTACTTGAAATTCTATTTGCACAAAAAAAAGGAAGAAATTATGAACTCAAAGAAACTATACTTTATTCAGTCATGCACAAACCAATGGATGGTATAAAATATTTCTAAAAGAACAAAACAGTAGTTTTTTATAAAATGATTTTACCACAATGCAAAACGTAATACAGAAAATTAGATAAAAATGTGAGTGATATGTTTTTAAAACCTGTGTTTTACGTAAACAAAGAAATGGGCAAAAAAGAAAAACATCATCCTTATTTAGAATGAAATGATACGGTTTACTTTAAATGTTTTATGAATTAAAGTACTTAAAATAAATTATATACACAAATAAAAAGCAAATGCACATCCAAAATTAATAAATACACAAATAAATTCGGCAAAATCGTCACTTACCAAAGAAGTTAAAATTAATCAATAAAGCTTATATCAAAACAATATTTAAAACTATTGGTTCACTTTTCATCATACTAGAACATTTAAAAATATTCATGACGAAAAAAATAACATTTCAGCAAATATAAGCATTTGTTTTCCTAGCAACTTAAAACAATAATAAAACTAATACACTGAAAAGGATCTGCGTTAGTAACGAATGAAGCGCATTCTCTGATAAGTGGCACCAAGGACTTAAAATTTATTGGTGAGAGAGGAGGCGAGGGGGGGGGGGACACTCTCAATGACCGAATGAAATTCCTAATTTCACCGAGTAATAATATATGAACTTATTTGTCTGCACCAGCATGTTACAATGAAAAGCATGAAAGGGGACAAAATCGTTTGTCAAAAAAATAAATAAAATGGGAGGTCACAGTGACCTCCCATTTACTCTGATCTATTGGGGTGCAGCTGAACCCCCCTGCACCCCCCTAGCTACGCCCTTGTGCAGTGTTGAAGAAAGAAAAAAACTATTGGGGAGAACGCCACTTTTTTTTTGCTGTAAAATATGACGGATTTTTGTTAGGCCAAAAAAGGTGAATTTAGATAATTTAAATATCAGTCATTTAATTATTTTTAGGTGGTTTTGAATTAATTTACAGCAAATTTGCTTTTCTTTTCAAACCATAGCAAACATGTTTCGGAGATCTGTGCATGTAACAGCTTAAAAAATATATTTATTCTACTTAAACTAAAAACCTTATGAGGGTACGCGATCCCTTAATCCAGACAAATTAGAAACCAAATATTAAATAAAAATGCACGTTCAAACATCAACTTCATCTTTAGACCTAATAATATTCTTCTTTTTTTCCATTTGTACACTTATTTGGTGTAATAAAATTACAAAATTTGCTTTTTGTGCCTTTTTAATTCGAAAAAAAGTAAGAGTAAAATTTAACTTTTTTTCTTTTCTTTTAATTTCCTACCCTGCAATAAACTCTATCAAACTGCGTTTCTTAGCCAGATATTAAACATGTGTTTGAAGTTGATTTTCGAGAAATTCAGCGTTAAAATCATTCCAAAACCCTCAATGTGCACATTCACACCGTCGAGCACATTTTTAATCTTTCTCGTGACATTTCCATACGTCCTGCTTTTATTTGATGATTTATAATACAATGGACAAAACTTCACCTTATGATTCAATGTATTTTCGAACACTCGAAGGTTAAAAATATTGCGCTGCCTCACTAATTTTGGATCGAGCCATTGGTAAGAGGTCTACAAAAAACCTAATAAAGCTACAAAGAGTCCAAGTCCAAGGAACAAAAAAACATGTTGGGAACTTCTGATATAAGATATAGAGAAACAGCGGTGCCCATCCCCCAAGCTCAATGACGCAAAATCCCCCCCCCCCCCGAAAATGTTCAAAACAATGTTGTGCTTTATATTTTTATCTCTCTTTTTATTTTATTTATCTTTTAAAATATTAATTTATTTAAAAAAAAATACATATTTTTTTAAATTATAACTATTATTTTTTTATTAATGCTTTGAAAAAACGAATTATGCGCAGAATAGAATCGCTTTTTCTCTTACAGACATTCCAATTACACACACAAAATAAATAAATAAATAATAATAAGGAAATAGAAGAAACAATTTAAATTAAAAGAATAAATAAATGAATGATTTTTTATTTAAAAAATCCGTAAATAATTTAAAAAAATTAATTAATAAACAATTTAAATAAATAAATAAGTTTTAAAAAATCCCCCCCCCCCAATTTGATGGTGCAACTTGCGCCATAATCCCCCCCCCCCCTGTGGGAACCCCTGTAAAGAAAAACCTTGACGTAATTGAATAAAACTTACTAGTTCTGAAATCAACAGACATATTTCATTCTAAAATAAGACAAAACTCGAGCTCAACAGAAAATGTGTTAAAAATTGTTCCCCGACATATTTAATTGCATCAAAAATGAATCATTCATTTTTGATTCACTACTGCATTCAGAATGCAGAAGTAGCTTTGATCAAAAGATACCCTCTAAAAAATTACATTTTAATTCCAAGTTCACATTTTTACAACCCGCAAAAAAACCACTTAATATAGCTTCTGTATGAACACGAACTGTCTGATCTTCTTAGGTAAAACCTTCCACGAATCTGCGCATGCGTCAGGTCTTCTCTGATCTTATCAAAATGGGGGTTATGGAAGAGTTAAGTAACGAAGAAAAAAATAAAGAGAGGCCTTCTGAACAATATTAAATGAAGTAAAATAATGTAAATTGGAAAAAAAAACTAAGTTCGGTCGAAAAAGCTAAAAAGATAGCAAAGGAGGCTTTAAATAAAAACTTCAAGAGGCGCCCATCTTCATCCCATCGCCCCTTTTTAAAGTGCAAACGTTCCTGAGTGCTAGGCGCGGGGGGGGGGGATTTTACAAACGGACTGCACCATTGGACAACATTTGGATACAAGTCGTTACTTAATTAGCACATTAAGAAAAACCCTACAATAAACCAGATTATATTGCTTTAAATAGACAAATATAAATTCCGTTCTTTGCAAACCCAAACAGGTCACAAAGAAAGACGAAATAAATCGTTTTGGAAATATTTCGAAAGCACAAGAACTGACACCGACACAGCAGCAACTGCAGGAAGAGGGAAAAAACAAACACTGAAAATATTTCATCTCGCCTTTCGGAAATTCTAATGACGTAAACGATGACGCAAGCACCGAACATTAATAATAACGCGGAACACATCACGTATGCCATTCCAAAGAGAAATAGAAAACAATGCAAGTAGACGTGTGATTCGTTGACTGTACAATGCATACGGGTACATTTATCTGGCGTCAAAAAAAAATCCAGACTTTTTTTTATTCTCTGGAGACATTGATATTTTTAATGAAGTAAAATAATGAGTTTCGGTTCTCTCATTTCTTGACATAAGAATTGAAGGGGCAAGTGAATAAAGGTGATATGTGACATTTGAATTTCGGAGATTTAAACAAATTCAGATTGGTGTGTGTCAATTGTGTTAACTCACAAACAATTGAAGGAGCAAGTGAATAAAATTGACAATCTTTTTAATTTCTAGAAAAAGCTTTCAAAAAAAAAAATTACCTTATCACCTTCATCCATGGCAAAAAGTAAGTTTTTCAAAAATTGTCACAAATCACCTTTATTCACTTGCCCCTTCAATTATATTTATCAGGGTCTGATTATAGTATAAACATGTTAATCCAGGGTTCTCCAATTTCACAACTTTAGAACAACGGTAGATTGACCACTAAATGAAAACTTCTGAGCCAAAATCATTTCCAAAAAAAATCATACGATCGTAAAAAAAACTGCACCATTTGCCACATGAGAGTAAAAACTAGTGACTCACCAAAAAGCAAATTGGCCGATTACCGTTTAACCGGCAGGCGATAATCGGTCGATTACCGATTAATCAGCTGTCGATTAATCAAAATTAAAAATATTTTTAACACAAGGAATACGAGTTAATTAAAAGAAGGATTGAGTTAAATGAGCTCAATTAAGTTAGCTAACTTTAGAATTTTATCTTTAGTTGTGAGAAGTGAACACAGTTAGTGAAACACAAAATTTTAAGAACTTTAGTTTCTAATACAAATTTACTAAAGTTTGTTATGTTTAACGCCATTGAATCTCTCCAAAACCACTGTAACTTTTCATTAAAACTTGATAAAAATAATTATAACTTTTGGTTAACTTATTTCACCAGATAATTATATGATGCTTATACAAGAGTTCTTCTCATTATCTCTAAAAGCACTGACTGAATTTGACACAGTACGTGAAAATTACTTGATGGTTCCAAAAAGGTTCAAGCCGTGTCCCGTTATTTCGTAATGACACGAAGTAACCTGTCACAAATAAGTTGTAGAAATTACGCAGAGAAGTCACATGAAACATGTCACGGACATATTACTGAGAGATTCTAATGAGCCATCACAAATCTGTCACGTTGTGATTGTGACCATATGATTCGAAGTGACGTTCCTGTAACGTTACAATGACACGTTTTGTCACCAGGAGTGATTTAATTGCAAGAAATACTCAGTCCTTCAAAATTTATAAAAATCAAATGTCACAAAAAATAAATTAATTAAATAAAAAAAGCGAACTTAATCACATTGACTTCTGAGTGAATGAGTTAAGGAACGGTTAAATTAGTTATTAACTTTAATGAAGAGTAACTTAAGTTGCTAAATAACTGTTTAAGTTAATATATTTATTGAAGTAGGACATTAGAAATTTTCAAGAAAGAATGTAGGATAAAAGAAAACTTCTCTAATGGGATAGAAAATTAGCGCAAAAAATAAGTGCAGCATAATTTTTACTCGGTAATTGCCTACCCCCATTACTGAAACTTCTTTTTACCCGGGTTTTATCTTTGACATTTCTAATGTACCACTTAAATAAAGGCATTAAACTTAATCCTCAATTTATATTCACTCATAATAAAACTGAACAAAATGAAATACATCAGTTGAGCTATATTTCATAAAATGAATCATCATATTTTCGCACTGTCTTATCTACGATATAAATCTCACTGCATTTGGTAAAAAATTTGAATTCAGGTGTGCAAAAAACTCATTTAATAAAATACATGATATAAGTGTTTTTTTTCTTTGTTTCGTTTTTTTTCTTTTGTAACATTCAAAAACTGTATACTAAAACGTGGCAAGAAAATGAGCTACAAATGAAAACGACTGAAGAGAACGAAATGTACAAGCACTACGTCCCTTTCGTATTTTTCATTTGTCCTTTTACCTACGTTTCCATTTACTTGATCACATATTTCGAAAAATACATTTTCTTAACTGTAAATTATATTGTTCAATTCAATCCTCAAGAAACAAACTTAAAATCCGTTAAAATAATTTCACTGATTTTTTCCCCTCAATTTTTTTTTACAACAGTCAGAATTATATTTAAGGCCTTGTCAGATGTTTTTCCATCAAAAACCTTGCATTAGAAAATACGTTACTTGTGACACCGAAACAGTGTAGGCAGTCATCTGCTAATTTTGGGCAACAAAACATTGTTATTTTGTTTATGTAACATTGTATTATTGTTTATGATGTGATATGTCTTTACTAATTAAATGCAGATACATTTGCGTGTAAGCGCTTCTATTTTTTATTTTACTTATTATTAATCATGCGGTGATACTTGGAATTTCATTCGGAAAACTAAGAATTTAACTTCTCCCAAAAATTTAGAGTTTATACATTTCTGATCTCATTATAATTTTTCAAAGTACCTACAGAATAAAATAAATTTCAACTGAGAAGTTCAACTAAAGTTAGGGCAAACGGCAAACATAACCTGGAAAGGTCATAATGCTGTAAGGTCTGGTGTTCTTAGGTAAAACCTTCCGCACATTTACGCATGCGTCAAGTCTTCTCTAATCATGCCAAAATAGGGGGGACTGGTAAGATAACAATAAAGGGAAGAATAATAAGAAGCATTTAGAGCCGTATCAAACAACGTAGAAATATGTTAATTTCAAATACATAGTTTTGTGGAACATGTCAAAAGGACAGCAAATGCAAGTTTTAAATTAAAAACTTTGAAAAGTTCCCCATTCACAACCCATCACCCCTTTTTTTAAGTGGAACGGTTCCCGTGTGCTAGGCACGCCTTTCACGGACGGACAGTAGTCTTCCAAATGCTTCAAGGTTAGTTTTGACCCAACTACAGATGTAATCACATATTTACGCGTTATGTCTTCACCAGAGTCAAGAACTGTTGTTATATTCATATAATAATTAATACCGTAGGAATGAGAGGCGGAGTGCGAGCGGTTCAGCTCGGAGAAAGGCGAGGGCGAAGCTAAGTGCCTCGCCTTTTCTCGCCCTTGGATCTAAAAAAAAATACGACGCATGTAATTGTTCATTGCTAACCTATTGGGTGTCCAGCTTCAAAGAACACTATTAAACTGCTTTATTCTGTGCATTGTTATTCAACATATCTAATCCTGACAACGCGAATGAAACATAACAAAATTTCGGAAAAAATACCAATTATTACATTCAGATAAAACTTTGATGTTCTTGGTTGCTACAGATTGTGTACTAATAGGTTAGTTTACTTAACCGGTGCATGGTGGCAAATATACACTATTATCGATAGTAACAAAATCAAGAAAATTTCTCAATTTAGAAGAACAATTTTTGAACCTCCAAATTGAAGGGCTTGGAGGATGAAGGAGATAAGTTACATTTTAAAAAATGAACATTTTGGATAATGGTAAGCAATGGACAGGTAAGCAAATAAGACTTGGTACATTAAAAAGTAGATATCATTAAACCAAGTCACGACAGCAAACTAACGACAAAACCAGAAAACAAAAAAGGTGTTGCAACTGCAGCAATAAAACTTTGAAGTTTAATTACTTGCAATTTCTGTTTTGTCACATAACCAATTCATCTCCCAAGCCCTTCAATTAGGAAATGGCTAAAAGTAAACACTACCAATAAAAGCTACAAATGTCAACGAGTACACATACATTGTAAATATTTTATGCAGATTGAAGTCCTAAATAATAAACCAGTTAATAAACGTGGCATTGCGTAAAGCATTGATTTTCTCTTGTGTTGTTTTGAGTCGTGTCACTTCTGTTGCCAGGTGCGATACAAGACACACATCAAGAGATATATCTAGGGTTTTCAATTTACTTTAATTTATTTATTTTATTACATTTGTTTATTGCTTGTTCATTTATTTATTTATTATCTTGATTTATAATTTATTTATTTTTTAATTCGTGAAAATACCCCTTGACATTTTCAGAAGAGCGAAATTCATTTTGGAGGAGCAAAATATTCGAAGACAGTGATCGTTAAAATCCTGTATTCACCAAATGAAAGATATTTTTGGAATTTCCACGCATTTTTAAACATTACGTAATACCCTTTTTTATATAAATAGACGATACCACCCCGTTTTCTTCCTAGCAACACAAGACTCCAAGTTTGCATTTTCTCCCTCAAACCTTGAAGCTTCTAACGGAAAATTCTCAAGAGAAGTGAGCGCATGACTACGAGTTGGACTTGTGTCTTTTTTCCCAATCCGTTTCTAGTTTCTTCGTGTAGTAGAAATTTATGTGAGAGCAACAAGGAAATATTCTACTTGAGTTATTATTTGTATTCCTCAAAGACTGATTTACTTATCACTAGGGATGCACCGATTAATCGGCCATAATCGGCCACTTTGCCGATTATTAATAATCGGCAAAATCGGGCCGATTAATCGGCTGAAAACTATTTTTCAGACATTATTCTTTAAAATATACTTTCACTAGGAAACTACGATGAATAATTTTATCAACAATAATAATTATCCTCACAGTTGATATAAAGTTTTTTTTAATGAATTCTCCTACTTTGAATACATAGACAATGATGCAACATTTTTCATGTGGCGATCGTTTTCTCCTTAGCATAGTGCTTTTAGATAACCTCTAATTTTCAAAGAATAAAAGTATTGAATTAAATTGCTACTGATAACTAAAATATATGAATTAAAAGTACTCCTAAATTGGAGTGTTCACCACACGCTCCCCCCTTCTTTTTTTAATAAATTTTTATTTCCAATTAACATAACCAACAGTGTGTTAATAATATTCTTGATACAAATGTGAAAATTGGTTTTCAGAAATTTAATAAAATATTGAAATTATTTTGTGAAAACTAGGAAAATGAAAAAAAAATCTTCTCCCAGAAATAAATTACTTACTATTTCTAAACTGGGAATTGTACAAGAGATAAAAAACAGTGATGGTAAAATTGGTAGCAGAAAAATAATTATCCTTATCATTAATCGGCTCAGCCGATTAATCGGCCGATTATCAACAGCCGATTAATCGGTAATCGGTAATTGGCTAATTTGCTTATCGGTGCATCCCTACTTATCACCACACCAACCATAAAATATGAAGTAGAACATGATGCGAAGTTTTAACCATGAACAGAGACCAGGCCCTGCATTTGAGGGATCTAGGGAGGGATTCCCCTCCCTCCCTCATGGTTTTAGAAAAATAATGTGCTTACTTTTCCGTTGGAATGATTTTTGTCGTTCTTGGTTTTGTATACAGTAAGTATATATTGTTTGCCACTCGCCCTTCGTAAAAATTCGAAATAACAGGCCTGACAGATGTGCATCGAACTTTTAAAAGTGGAGGAATTCTCAATTAACCAAATGAAATTCCGAATTTAACCGAATGATGAAATATGAACATTCATACATACTTAGATTTAATGGGATTAGACAGTAGACATTTTTTAAAAATATTTTTAATCGCAATGTTGCAGAACTGTTTCAAAATTTACCGAACCGTCAGCAAAATTTGCCGAATAAGAGACTTTCGGGAGGACACAGCGACCTCTCATAGCCTCCCATTGGTCGTCCCTCATCAAGTATACTCATGCCCCGGCCTCCAAGAGAACATCCCTCTTAAGTAGGGATGCACCGATAAGCAAATTGATCGATTACCGATTAATCGGCTGTTGATAATCGGCCGATTAATGATAAGGATAATTGTTTTTCTGCTGCCAATTTTACCATCACTGTTTTTTATCTCTTATACAATTCCAAGTTTAGAAATAGTAAGTAATTTATTTCTGGGAGGAGATTTTTTTCCATTTTCCTAGTTTTCACAAAATATTTTCAATATTTTATCAAATTTCTTAGAACCAATTTTCATATTAGTGTCAATAATAGTATTAACACATTGTTAGTTATGTTAATTGAAAATAAAAATTTATAAATAAAGGAGGGGTGGGGGAGTGTGTGGTGAACACTCCAGTTTAGGAGTACTTTTAATTCATATATTTTAGTAATCAGTAGCAATTTAATTCAATACTTTTATTCTTTGAAAATTAGAGGTTATCTGAAAGCACTGTGCTAAGGAGAAAACTATCGTCACATGAAAAATGTTGCATCATTGTCTATGTATATTTATTCAAAGTAGGAGAATTCATTTAAAAAAAACTTTATATCAACTGTGAGGATTATTATTACTGTTAATAAAATTATTCATCATAGTTTCCTAGTGAAAATATACTTTAAAGAATAATATCTGAAAAATATTTTTCAGCCGATTAATCGGCCCGATTTTGCCGATTATTAATAATCGGCAAAGTGGCCGATTATGGCCGATTAATCGGTACTGCCGATTAATCGGTGCATCCCTACTCTTAAGATTACCCCCCCCCCCCCCGAAAAAAAAGTGGAACTGAAACGATTCAAACATCCCCTTAAAAAAAATTCAGTGCCACAACCTGCACCATCATTTCTTACTACATCACGCTAGGGGACACCAGGCTCCAATATGCACAAATAAAAAGGAGTATAAAAGGCAATATATATTCAAAAATCTAAATTATTTTCAAAAAATTCTTACATAGTTTAATTTTTTTTATGTACTTATAAAATTAGTTTTTTTCTATCAATATTAAGCTGGAAAAGAAATCAAATTACAAGTATAATTTAATAGAAACACAGCCTAAATAAATATATTTCATTATTAGCATTTTATTACTTTACTGTTGAAGACATGATTGGTTAAACTATAGCCCTTTTTAGGCGATTAGTAGTAGTTTAAACGGCAACTTTAATATATACATACATGTATTAATGTTGGAAAAACAGTTATCAAACCGTCTTTTCGCTTTTTTTTCAGGAAGGGGACAGCAAAAAGCATACTGAATTCATTTTTTCGAAAAACAAAAATCAAGCCCACTTTGATGCAAAAACATTAATTTTTCAAAGTTTGGGGGAAGCAATGGACACCCCACCCGATCTCTATAAATGACGAGCCCGGCATTGATGTTACGAGTACAACAAAATGTTATGAACAGTTGTTTTCTGCAAATTGCGATTTTTTATCATCAAAAAAAAAGAAAATCTTTTTGTGGCAATTTTGAAGATTTCTCAAGTTTAATTTATATTTTGAACGCAAATCACGTTAAAATGACAATAAAGCTAATAGTGCTCAAAATTTAAAATAAGAAAATCACAAATTAGGGCTTTCAACTTATAAGTATTGATATCCTTAAAAAATCCGCATAATATATCTATCAATGGATCAAGCCTTGTTTATATTTCAAATAGAAACGATAAATAAAAATGTAAACAATGGGAAAAAACTAATAGATAAATATGACAAAGTTTTTATCGATCAAAACACTGATAATATGGAGAAAAGACAACAGAAAAAAAAAATTAAATCCATTATGAAACTACAAATATATTTTTAAAAAATGTTTGTCAAATGCAGCAATACCCTTTAAACTTTAAAACTACGATTTGTTTGTTTTTTCGCAACAGCTGCAACGACGTATTGCGTCATTCAATCGAATCGATGCGAAAATGACAACGTATACAATTTACCACTTGTCAAAACACACTGATCCAAAAAAGGTTATATAATTTGAAATAATTTATAGATTGCAGTAAGACTGTTGTAAATTACAAGAAATATCGTCAAAAAATATTTTTAAATAATTCCAAACTCACCGGTCTTCCAGATATAATTTTACGCCCAAACTAGTACATCTGCTGGTGGTTTCTAGGTAGTTCCACACAGTCCTAAAATAAAGCTGTACTGTTCGAATCTGCGCATGTGGAACTGCGTCATCTTTTCCTGAACTGCGTAGATGCTATACGGAAAGAAGCGGTAAAATCTTATTTATCCTGAAATGCAAAAAATTTCAAAGTTTGAAAAGAATTTTCTTTTTTTTCGATATACGAATTTTCTTAAGCTTTAAGTCTGATTACCGCTGTCTTTCATTATCTAAAAATAATCACTGACCGAAACGATTCGGATTCGCGCGCTTCGTGTAACCCTTTTCATTTGGCGTGAATGTCAAGATCATCCCGTACCCATTTTCTCAGTGAGAAGGGTTGCCATTCTGGCGACAAAGAAACATCGCCAAAAGACGCAAATAAAATCGTGATTAATGATGTTGCCTCACCTGTAATATGCAGGAAGAAAGCGAAAAGGCACAGGTTCTATTTACGTTTCGATGACTGCCAAGTTGCATTTTTTTCAAGGTGTACATTTTTCAAGGCTATGCCATATCAAAGTGGTTTTTTTTTATTACTTTTCTTTCTTTTAAGCTAAGATTTTTTTGTCATTTCATAATTCATTTTCATCTCGCACGAGTTTCACATTATTCTTCAGCGGATCACTGTAATGTTAACTTAAGGTGTGTCAAAACGTATTTATTGTTCTTTAATAAAACAGCAAAGGACTCCTTTTTGCACAAATTCAGTCAAAAATTATATCCAAAGGAAACTTTTCAGCGTATTGTGAAAAAACTTCAAAATCTGAGTTAGAATTTAGTGAGAAAGAAATTTTTCAGTAATGAATTTTTAAAAATTTCTGAAGAAACAAAATAAACTTTCACCAATGGCGGTAAATGTTTTTTTTTTTTTTTTTGCATTCATTTCATAATTTTTACTTCTCCATTCGGAATTCAAATGAACTGTTTCATGCACTACAGTATCTGCCCAGTGACGTAGCTAGGGGAGGGGCCCTCGGTAAAAATCCGGATATAGTAGAAAAATTCATGGTTTGCTACATGCCAGTTAATTTCAAGAAACTAAAATTTAAAACTTATTTTACCTTTGTTTGTTGAATACTACCTTATTCAACTAACATATTTGCGTCAATATATCATTGTGATAATTTAAAGTAATTTTATTCACAGATGTCTCTTAAAAGAACTAATTGTAAGTTATAAAACTTACACGAATAACAAATCAAAAACAGTGTTTTCAAGTGCTATTTTTGGGTTGAATATCACATCATTCTGTGCAGGCCCGTCACTTAGAAGGGTCAGGAGGGGGTCAACTACCCCCCCTCCAACTTTGGGAAATCAATGTATTTAAATGGGCATGGGGTTTTTGCCACTTTTTGGTAAAACTTACATTGTGTATACCCCCCCCCCCCGGAAAAACTCGAAACGACAAGCCTGCTTATCAATGCCCCAAATGTGACAGTTGATCTTTCTCCTATTGTTTTGAATTCGTTAAAGGTGGTTCAATCCGTTTTGTATACTGACAATGAAAAAATTTTCAGTTTGATCGTAATTTTTGGCTTTTTTTTCGAATTTGTAGTTTTGATTGCAATCATGTTCCATTCCAGCGTTACATGTGACATTTTTGACACTGTTTTTTCACAAAAAGCACTAAAAATTTCGATGAAGTTATTAAAATTTCCTTTCGTTTCTCATATGATAACAGAGCATATCTAGGATTATTTTAATAAGTATAATTATTTTGTAGAATAACTCTAATTTTTTCACAAAATTTCAAATGTAGTGTTACGTGCGTGACTCAATTTTTCGGTAAATAACTTGCACTTAATTTCATATTATAAATTCGAGTGAAGTTTTAAAGTGAAATGAACCATGTTTTTTTCACGTGTGTCTACATATATTAAGAAAATATTCTATGCAATAATTATTTTCTGAAGCTCATCTTTTACCAGTAAAGAATTAATACCGTAAAATGGGGTGTATAGGAACAGCGGGGTCAATCGGAACAAAACTTCCCGACCGTACAAAGAAATTCTTCTTAAATATACTATTGGGTATTTTTCGCCATTAATTTTTTTTTTTTTTTTGGAAAGGTAAGATCATAGAAAATAGGAAAAAATTACTTTTATCAATCTGGCAACGCTACTGGCTTATAATGCTAGCAACGCTACTGGCTGCACGTGGAATGCTAGAAAGCATCACGTTTTCATAGACTGCAAAACTTCATATGTACGTACAAACCTTCTTATATTTTAAACTTTAGAGTGATATGTTTCGATCATGCGTGTATCTAAACAACAGAATACCAAATTAGAATTTATATATTTTTTAAATTGTTTCATAAAAATGAAGAATTCTGAAAAATGCTATAGAAAAAAAATTTGCGGGGTGTATCGGAACACTTGGTTCTTGTCCCCGGTTCTGTTGTTCCAATTCAAACTTATTTAAAGGAAGCTGTTTGAAAAATCAAGATTCTAACCCCAATTCTTCTACTCAAGACAAGAACAAGGATTTATTGCTGTTTATCCCTTCTCGTGAGCAACTACATCTTAGAGTGACAGAAAGTTGCAGATTTAGAAAGATTTTTGCTCCTGGACACTTCTTTTTATCTAAAATACATGGGGAAAAGTCATACGGACTTTATGTAGCAAAAGTCCATAACACAGACAGTGATGAATAAGTGGGAAAATCTTACAGGACAATCCCTAAAACCCAGAGATTTCAAGAAACTAAAGAAAACGCAGCGTTCATCCCAGAAGATGTTATGAAAGAACTGAAGCCAAGCTACAACTGCTAGTTTTAATGACAAGTACATAATTGTGGACGATATGAGTGACTTCAATTTATGTTACAGCTTTGTATTTCAATTCAAAAGCATTTCTCAAAATTAATTTTAATTTTTCATAAGTTCAAAATCATTTTTAATTTTACAAATCATAAACCTTTACTATTACAGAAAATAAATTTTTATTTGACAATAACTAACTGTTCTTATTCTCCCCCATCAATATTACTCTTGTTTGTGAGACCTATTGCAGGTTAAATTAGAAAAAATAAAAAATTTAACATGTGTTCCGATTGACCCCTATCAGCGGGGTGATTCGGAACACCTCAAAATTCCTCTTTATATAAATAATAACTGTTCGAAATGTTTTGTCTTTGCTTGGAATATCAAAAGCAAAACAAGACCGAAGTTTTCACCCAAAAAATCAAATTTAAAAAGTCTTTTAACTACTTCTTTACAATCAAAGCTGAAAAGTGTACCGATTCACCCCAATTTACGGTACATTGAGTAACGTGTGTGACTGGAGAGAGATATGTGTGTGACCTCGTGTGCGAGTGTTTGATTTAAAAGTCATTGTGACAGTAATGTTATGATTGGTTTTAATTAATTTCGTATCACATGAACAAAAACTATCCATAAGTGCTAATCAGCGGGTGCATACTAGGGGGTGAGGGGAGGGTCTTGGCGCAGACTGCACCATCGAATTTTTTAGGAGGATTAGTTTTTTTGGATTTTTGATACCATTTGAAAGGGGGTGGGTGCTCTGTAACACTCAAGATGATTGTGCTATCAACTTTGAGGTGAAGGGCACCTTTGCGTTAAGTGAAATTACTGATTTTAATTTTTTTAATACTTGGTCTCTTAAAAGAAATTGTCTAGTCATTCCATTATTTTACTCAAGTGTGACATCACTGAAATTTTTTATTTCTGATACTCGATGTTACGTGGATCTCAACAATATAATCTTTGTTTAATTTGATCAATAATAAAAAGTCACTGCCTAATCTGATGCAGAACATCTGCATCTTGCGTGCATAATTCTGGCATTCTTAGCTGACATTACATTCACACTTGGAACACCTGGAAAATCTTCTATGCTTTTTGAAAGGTTGTCTTGTGTAACATCTAGTCAATATCAACTTGACAACAATATTTTAGTTGAAAGCGATAGATATTTTATTATGTTGAAGAAATTAATGACTGAACTTTTGTTTTCAAGTTAACTCGTATTTTTCGACATAAATAAATTTTTGCCTTTTCTCCTGCCACGTCATCAACCTGTATGCTATGTAAGTATGTAGAGAAAAAATGTTTAACAATTTTTTTTTTTTGTTAGGTATTTAAATAAACAATTCTTCCTTTAGATTTTTTTCTCTTTCTTCAAGAATAACCTTTTTTTAATACACATAAATACGTACATTGAACAGCATTTAATTTTTTTTTCACTGAGGGATATTTTTAGGGTCAGCACACGTTATGTTTTGATGAATCATTAAAACTAGTTTTCTCCCTTACTCTCAAATGTGTCGCTTCAACATGCAAAGAAAACCATACGAAAGGTATACGTGACTTTTGTATAAAGTTAATTGAGCCGTGGTAGCCCGATCGGTAAGGCGTTGGACTCATGATGGGAGGGCCATGGGTTCGATCCCAGCCAATCAAAGATCCACGGTCGTTACTAATGGTGGTTGGGCGACGTTAAATAGGAGTTGTGGTCACAAAGTCCTAAAAGTGAAACAATACCTCTGGGGGTCCTAGACCAGGGGTTTGCTCGGCACTTGGTCTGGATCAAAGAACAGAGCCCCAGCTCTTCCATGGCCCATCCCGGTTAAACCTCGAGGTTGTGGTAGGTAGGGGGGACCCTTCAGTGTGTGATGTATCCATGTGACGGCCAAAACCGTTCGGTCGATTTTCATAAAATTTGGCACAAAATTTGTTCGTAGCGTGGGGGTGTGCGTCTCGAAGCGTTTTTTCGAAAATTCTATTTCATTCTTTTTCTATTCTAATTCATGGCTCACTTTTCACACAAGTTCGACAAAATGGGGAAGAAAGATTTCAGACGCATTTTCAAGTCTTATGTCATTTGAAAGCTTGGAATTTTCTGCAAAAAATGATATCAATTCGAAGTTTCTACGAGCATTAGAAGAGTTGCAATAGTTGTTTATAGAATCCCGAAAATTCAAGGCTTACCTTGAGCAAAGCAAGCCAAACGATTCTAAAATGGTAAAGCTCGAGAATAACATTTGAAAATAGGGTCAGGTGGGGGAAAGTGGGGCTATATTGAAAAACACCCATTTTCTCTTTTTTAGCCTACTTTCCCGTTAAAAATAAAAGAAAGACGAAAAAAGTAGGAAAAGTAGCTTAATGCATCTAAAAAATATCGCCAAGTCCAAAAAAAAAATCGCCAAGTTAAAAAAAATATCGCCAAGTCCGAAAAATATCGCCAAGTTAAAAAAATAAAGAGGTAAAATGAATATCGAAAATTTAAAAATTTGAAAGTAGGGTATTGAGATGGGGAATTTGTGTGTCGGTCTGTCGGTCGGTCTGTCGGTCTGTCTGTCCCCCCCTAATAACTTTTGAATGAACATTCCGATTTGGACAAAATTTTTTTTGTTGGAAAGATCTCGGCGAGTAGAGCTCATTCCCGTATTTGATTTTTTGATTTGAACAATTTTTGGTTCAACTTTGAGCCGTTCAAATAACCGGTCCCGCGATACTAACTTTTGAATGAACAGTCCGATTTGAACAAACTTTTTTTTGTTCGAAAGATCTTTTCAAGGATACTTCATTCCCGTATCTACATTTTTGATTTGAACAATTTTTCGTTCAACATTGAACCGTTCAAACAAGCTCTCACCCCTAATAACTTTTTAGTGAACAGTCCGATTTAAACAAACTTTTTTTTGTTCGAAAGATCTCGGCAAGGATACTTTATTACCGTATTTAAATTTTAAATTTGAACATTTTTGGTTCAACATTGAACCGATCAAGCAACCTTTCCCCACCTAATAACTTTTAAGTGAACCGTCCGAATTGAATAAACTTTTTTTTTGTTCGAAAGATCTTATCAAGAATACTTCATTCCCGTTTTTAAATTTTCGATTTGAACAATTTTTCGTTCAACATTGAACCGTTCAAACAACCTCTCACCCCTAATAACTTTTGAGTGAACAGTCCGATTTAAACAAACTTTTTTTTGTTCGAAAGATCTCGGCAAGGATACTTCATTACCGTATTTAAATTTTCAATTTGAACATTTTTTCGTTCAACATTGAACCGTACAAGCAACATTTCCCCACCTTATAACTTTTAAGTGAACCGTCCGAATTGAATAAACTTTTTTTGTTCGAAAGATCTCGGAGAGATTCATTCCCATATTTCACTTTTCAATTTGAACCATTTTTCGTTCAATGACGAACCGTTCAAAAAAATTTTAACATGAGCGCCTGCTGGGAAATTTAAATTGAATGTTGATTCTGAACTTAAAGGCGGATTTCCTTCAAACTAACTGTGTAAGAAAACGGTTTTGATAAAAAATGTATGTAAAGTACTTTTCTGAAAAATCTTCTGTGAGGACTCTGATTCCGACTCCGACTCCGCAAACATGGCGGAAATGCAGGCTCAGAAAAAAATGACTGACTGTGCAGACGATTTTTTGTTCATTTATTCATTTGTTTTATTCTATTTATTATTATTATTATTTTTTGCAGACGATTTTTTTGTAACAAAAATTTTTCATTCACGAGAACATTTTATTTTTTATTTATATTTAACAACTGGCAACGGATTAAAAGGGAAATTCGAGACGTTTTATTAACGGACGCATAATAACGGATCCCACTATAGGATCCTACGAGACGATTTTAATTGGGCGAAATGGTTGCCGTAAAACAGAGCTTAGTGCCAACGAATGTCAATATTGGCGAAATAACGCTTTTTCCGCTGAGTTTTTTTTCCCTCATTTTTTTTTTTCATTTATTTATTTTTTTTATTTATTTTTCCCGTGGATGTGTTTTGTGATAATTTTATTTTTGCATATCTTTCAACAAATGCATTTTTGGGAAATTGCATTTTTGCTACTTTAAGATTATTCATGGAGATTTTTCATCAACAAACTACGATATAATTTTACACATGAATTCATGAATTGCTTAGTTTAAAAATTTCCATTTCAGCTGAAATACTTTTTTTATCCTATCGATTATTGAACTGCAAATTGATGCTAATTGAATGCAAATTAAATTCTTTGAATTTGACATAACTTTAATAACATCGGTTCCGTTCTTTGAATTACATATTTTACTTACATTCATAGGTTTTTTTTTTTTATTTTGGTGAAAAAACGAAAATTTCCAAAATTAATGGTTTGAGTGTTAGCAGCTTAACAATTTCACTTGTAAGTAAGTACATACGAATGAGATTTTTTACATAAGTTATTTGTTTTTTTTAATACATCAGTACTCCAATGAAAGCACTTTATTTTTATACTCATGAATACTTATGAATACTTATATTATAATTTTCAAGCATTGTAAGCTATGATTATTATTATTATTATTATTTTTTTTTTATTATCAAGTAAATAAATTTTGTACACAGAACACATTGAAATATTAAAAGCTTTTACATATATATTTGAAAATAGAAAAAGTAGAACCATTAATACAAGAAAAATCTGCGATAAAAATGTAACAAAGAACATAAATGCATGAAATACAATTCAAATGTAAAAAAAGACACTCAGAACAACAATGCTATCTATTGATTCAGCAGAAAGAACAAAATTACTCTCCTTTTTTCAGTATACCTAGTATAAATCCATAAAACACGCATAAGAATGGGATAACTTAATTTCGTGTTCAAAAGTTACATGCCAGAAAACAATGAATTTACTTTACCATCATTAAAACCAGAGATTACGAAGCTTAGGGGAAAAAAAAACAGATTCCAAGAAATAAATTAATCTTACCTCCGCTGAATCTCTGTCCGTGACTTCTTGAATACGTATAACTTCTTCTGAAATTTTACAGTAAATTCGGTAATTATCCGTAATATTTGATAGAGTGAAATTTTTACAGCTTTTTAACATAAACTACATTTAAATCTCACATTAAACTCTTCCGCCAAAGCGCCAGATCACGTAAAAAATGCCCCAATCGGGAACCGATCACGTGATGACAATGCACCAATCGGGAAGCTCTCGTAGGATCCTACGGTGGGATGCGTTTTTATGCTTAACGCATGAGTTTTTTTTTTTCTTTCTTTCATAAAATATGTTTTGATGCTCTTTGTACTTTTATTTATTTATTTATTTATATATTTTTTTTGAAAACGATGTAGGATTTTTTCTACGGAGGATTTTTTGTTTATTTATTCATTTTTTTGTTTAATTTATTATTATTATTATTATTATTTATTTATTTATTTTTTTTTTTTGCAGACGATATTTTTTTTTTTTTTTTTTGATTACAAAAATTGTTCATTCACGAGAGCATTTTATTCTTTACTTATATCTAACAACTGGCAACGGATTAAAAATAAAATTCGAGATATTTTATTAACGAACGAGGTTTTTTTTCTTTCTTCGATAAAATGTGTTTTGATGTTCTTTGTACTTTTATTCATTTTTTTTCCATTTGAAAGCGATTGTGAAATTTTTCTACGGAAGAACTATAGCAGTTACATTCTTTAAAAGGTGCGACAAAACTTTATTTACTCGTTTATTTACTTTTTACGTGTCCTGATCATCTGATGAGAGGGGTATATTTTGCTTTTAGAAATCAGCTTTAAGTGTTATAAAGGTAGGTTTGACATAATTTACACTTTCAGATATTCAAGAGAATATTGATTAGATGCTAGATTGCCGATGTCGATGTACGGGAAAGTAGGCTCGTTTAGTTCTTGACAGAACTTCTTGTTAATTAAAATATTTTGTTAATTATTTTTTTAAGACATAAATTGAGATCATAGCAAATACTTTTATGTTAGTTTTAGAACGCTCTAAGCGAGTTGAATGTTTACGAAACTTTTTTTATGATAGTTGTATGTGATATGTAAGAATTAGCTGTTTATGAACTTTGCTCTAGAAGCATTATTCATTGGCAAATGATATTAATATTGGTATAGACTTGAAGTAGAACATCTTAAGATCAGCCCCACATAAAGATGTAAAAATAAAGTTTAGAATACTATTTATTATGAGTGGTTTTCTGAGGTGGGGTAAAGTGGGTCTATGGCTGAACTTTCATAAAAGTTTACGATGACGTTGCATAATAAGAGAATTGGTACTATTTTTATGATTTTATGTGCTTATTTTTTGTTATCTTGCTAAAACTGGCCTTGGTTTTGTTAATTTTCATGCAAAAATTGATTTTCTTGCTGTTTTCCCTCCTTTGCCATTGGTTTAACATGGGTGTCAATGATCTTGGCGAGAAATCGCCAATTTAGCATCACTTTTGGCTACTTATTTTGTCGCCAAATTTGGCGAGAAATCACTTAGTGTCGCCAAGATTTTCGACATTTGGCGCGTTTTCGAACATAATAGAAAGTTGCAGATTATTTTAGAATGTTTCAGTATTGTGAATGATAGCAAAAAGAATAAAACTGATAAAGTTGTTTTTATTCGTTAAATGACAAATAAAAAATATTTTTATCGCATTTGTAGCTTTAAATGATATTAAGGTATTTTAATTTCATTGTATGCTTATTTCAAAATCATAATTTACACATTTTTGTTTAAATTTTCACTAATTTCTGTAATAGACCCACTTTTCCCCACCATGGGGGAAAGTGGGGCTATCAACACATGATGTTTTAAATGTACCACTGAGAGAAAACAATCTAACAAAATAAAATGGTTTTGCTTCATACTTAATCTATATGAATCCAATGTATATAAAATGCATCAAAAGTTTCCTTAAAATTAATTTAATCATGTGATTTTGGAGCCGATTTTTAAAAAAGCTCGATTTTAGCCCCACTTTCCCCCACCTGACCCTAAAAATGAAATGAATCGTTTTCTCAACGAAAATTGTTGTTACCGCGGTTACGTTTTTGTTTCCTTTTTTGTTTCGTTCTTTTTCTCATAATAATTTTAAAAATGTATTTGTTTCTGTAGCAATCCAAACTCCAAGCCTTATTAAAATTAGTTAAATGAAATATTTTACCTGTTGTGAAAAAAATTGTCTGCTTTTCTTTTTTCAGTTTTTCAGAAATTAAAACTCGGTAAATTATAAAAGTACCGTATAAATTGCAGTATTGCAAAGTTCTTTCTAATGTTTCATTTCGGAAAATGCATTATTTTGTTTTTAATGCTAGGAAAGAAAACTTCCCTCTTCTTTTAAACTTTGGTAAGATTTCTGTTGGTTTCTGTAAACAACAAAATTGCTCTTATTTTCTCTTCTGTCTTATTTTTTTACCATAGTTTTAAGGAATTTTCGTTGAATTATAACTAAAATTGAATATTCTTTCTGCGATATCAATTTATTATCAAATGACGTTTTAATTTTATACCACGGGCAAAGCCGTGCGGGTACCGCTAGTACGTAAACAAATCGGAGAGTTTCTTTGCTGAAGATCTGCGATGCAACAGGCATACAACAAGCGAGGAAGAAGATTTTTATTTGAAAAATATTTTACACAACGCAAAAATATACTAAGATATGGAACTTGTGCGAGTAAATTCTATACTCTGTTTCACATCGAAAAGTGATAAAATTATTTTTATTTAAAAAAAGATAATTTTTTATGATTTTGGAACTTTTGACCTTTCTTGTGCGTTTTAGAATAACATCAACCGGTATTTGAAGGATTTTATGAAGTGAAGCAAATTTATTTTATGTTTAATGGTGTGGCATCGATGCCAATGTTTTGAAAATATCGATGTTTTGAGTTCGATGTCGATGTTTCATGTTTCAAAAAATTTTCTTATAAGACAACGACAATAAACTGGTTGAAAAGAATTACAACGTTTTGCAGTATTTATTTCATTGGAAAAAATTCTATGATTATTATCAATGCTTTAAGTAAGATGTTTTATAAATATCGTTGTGTGCTCTTGATGCCTTTTTTCACTATCGATATTTTATATTTCAGCAAAAAAAGAAAAGGCTTCATAAAAGTATGAGGGGAGGGGGGTAACCATCGATGTCTTACGATTGATATTTTTTCTTGAGACAAAGGACATAACGCGATACAGCAATATCAGGAGAGTGGCATATTCAAATATATATGAAATGTGCTTAAAATGGTGATGTTTTGAATCATCGATGGTTGAAAACATTGATATTTTTTGTACGATGTATCAATACCATCGATTTTTTTTGCACGATTAATGTTTTGTCGTCAATGTCACACCATTAGTATGTGTGTTCTGCACACATACATTCATGCACCTATCGCAATTCGTGATTGCAAAAAAGATAATTTACTTCAAGGTTTTTTTTTTCTGACCTTTGACAAAGATGGATATGAATCAAGCGCTCTTTAATGAGCTGGTCTTCAACCTTTGTGCGCATGCGTAAGTATTTTCCATCCGTTAATAGCATCAGTTGCTGGTAAACAGAGTTTGGGTAAGTTTGTATGTAGGACTCTTGTCGGGTGTTTTAATATCAGGAAAAATTGGAGCAGCCCTACTGCATCAAGTTTGGCCATGGCGACAGCCACGTAGAGCAGCTGTCTCCAAACTTTTTAGCCCGTGGAATTCTTCGGGCTTTACTTTTACTTGAAGGAACCTCATTATTGTTTATCAGTAAAATACAAAATGTTAACTATGTAGTAGTCAAATAAGGGCGCCAAAATAAAATGTCATGAGAAGTCACTGTGGTTTCTCAAAACTTCCAGTTGGATTAGGAGTTTCAGTCAAAAAATGCTAAATTTCTTCCCAAAAATTTAAGCTCGGGGTGTCCTGGATAACCTAAAATAACTAAAAACGTTTAAAAGATTTAAAGTTAGAGTAATTTTTTGCAGGGAATCTCATCCCTTTCCATCATTAACCTAAAATCTTCAAAGATTGATTCAAAATGTGTTTTTAGAAGGAAAAGCTTACGAATTTCCAACCTCTCCTCCTATCATTACTGTCCAATTCAAAATTACATTTAAAAGGGAAAATGTCATGAACTTTTCGTGGTACCCCCTCAAACCCCCTTACTGCCTAATAGTAATGTAACATTTTAGGCCTTCTATTCTACGAAACATTTCATAGAGCCCCCCCCCCCCCCATCCGTTTTCAATCAAGAAATTAAAACCCTTCTGTAGTATAACGAGATACACAACTCGTAGCGGCAGCCACTGCCATTAAACACGGGAATCTTAAAGCAAACGGGCAAAAACATATGGTGGTCTGATCAGCAAGGAGTAGCACTCGTAACTGAAGGGTCCCAGGTTCGATGTCAACCTTTCAAAGAACCACCGTGTTCATTAATGGTGACTGGGACGCGTTAAATGTGTTCGTGCTTCCAAATTCCCATTCCAAATCAATCCCTTTGCGGGTGCTGAACTAGGGACTGCTCGGCTATTGGTTTGGATTTAAAAAAAAACCAACGGTTTTTAGGACCCATCCAACCACACTTGCTGTGTGGTTGGCACGGGAATTCTGGAATGTGGTGTGTGTATTTACTCGCAGTCGCTAAGCCGCGCACGTGCGCTTTCAAGCCGCATGCCCAGCCCATAGACTCTTAAATCCGAGATTGCTGATGGAACGAAAATAATTACTGCATATCTAGTTTATTCTGTATGATTAAAATTGTGTTTCCAAGAGTTCATTGTCACAAAATTTTCTGAGGCAGGTCTTAAATCCTGACTCGTTGTTTTCAATATAAATGAAGAAGGCTAAAAATGCGTCTTTAGGGCGATCAATTTAAAAAAAACTTCACTTTTCTAAAAATAGAAAGTCATTTTGACTAAGCTATTCTATTTTCATGTGGCTGACTGTACAAGGTATTAATCCCGAGAGCTATTCAGAAGAGTTCTAATGTCGTCAAGAGTTATCCAATCGTGTATGAAAATAATCTACGGGCGCAACCACGGCGTAGAAAGAAGAAGAGAAATGTTCTACGGATGCGCTAGTTTGAAAGTGGCTACGAATTCTCACCGCCGCCAGAGGACACTACTTACCAATCCCTCCCTATTTCCTAAAGGAATCAATGTAAATCAATGGTTCTCAACGGGGGCGGTACCGCCCCCCGGTGGCCGGTGGGAAGATGCTGAGGGGCGGTGAACATATTTTGGGCGGCAGGGGGGCGGTGGACATATTTTGGGCGGTAAGGGGGCGGTGGATTTTGAAATGTGCTTGTAAGGACATGTTTTGGGCAGGGGCTGCAAGAAATTTGGTTTTATGTTACCAAGGAATAGCTTTAACATTATTTCTGGGGTTATCTCCCGAACCCTGATCTTTCTCCTAATGTCATGAAGGTTAGCCTAAAATTTTCCGATAGCACTTGAATTTCAAAAAAGTTTTTTGAGGTGGGTGCCTCCTTCCATTGTCTCACTACCTAAAACAACCAAAAAATGTGTTTTATTGATGTCCATTTGAAATTTTTTCGATGAAGAGAAGGAATCTCGAACTACTCGCCTCTTCTCCAAACGTGGCCAAACAGAGCCTAAAATTGCGTTTTTACGAGGTCAGTATCTAAAAATGTCTAGATGAGAGCCACCAGACTTGACAAACTTTGTGCCGTTAGAACATACCCCTAGCAACGCCAAAGGTAACTAACAATTGCATTCTTCCGAATTCAATGTGAAAAAAAATTCCGGAGTAAACTCCGGAACTTTGACCATTCAGTCAACATTAACGAAAAAAAGTGTAAATTTGCATTTCTTATACTTCAATTTCAGAGAACGCTGGAAATAGCTCTGACTACCTAACATTGTAAAACTTAGCCTTAAATAAAATTCAATTTTGAAAAATCATCAAGAGAGACCTCTTTCTCCCTAGTTAACGTAACCAAAAATTGCGTCAATTTTAAATGTTTCACCTGGGGCGGAATCTGAGCCCAGGTCTCACCACCATGAAACCTAAGATTAAGGAAACTGCATTTTAAGACTTCTTTTTAAAAATTAATTTCGGGGGAAATCCCCAATCTCACCTCTGATGTCGTTACAGCGATACTTATAACAATTGCTATCTTATCTAACCTTCACAGCAATAAATTACTCAAGAAGAATTTCTTCGAAATTAACTTATCTTGTAATTTGTAAATTCAACTTATTTCAGTTTTTTTAAATTAAAACTTAATTTATAATCTTTAAGGGTGACAGGTACGGGTCATAGTTTCAAGTCTCACTCCTGGGAAAACTAGAAGGTCCGGCTTCGTTATTGCCCGTCCGCAGTAAAATAATATATCCGTACGTAATAAATAGGGGATGTGTATTGCATAGTTACAAGTAAATAAGAACAACGCTATGCACAATGTTTGGAATCGGACTGGTCAAGGAGCTATTTGAACTTAGTATATTTTTCAAAATAGTAAAAATGTTTCAAATAAAAATGTTGAAAAAACGGAGCATTTTTATTGCAAACAGTGTTGTTCTCATTTACTTTAAAAATGGTTCACTCATTTAATGGTCCCATTCTAAGCACTTGATTATCACTCTGACATAGCTTTCCAGAGGAAAAAAAATGCTCGGTTTAAAAAAAAATCATGCAGCGAAAAAAAAATTTAGCTAAGTTTTTCTGTTCTATATTCATTTTCCCACTATCTGTTTGGGCAAAATTATAGAGTTAAACCGGTCCGGAAAATTGCTTTACCTCCCACCCCCCTTCCAGTTTTACGCCCGTTCTCATAGCTGGCGTTGAAACAATTTTCAATCCTAAAGGAGGTGATATAGCTCTAAAAAGGTTGAGAACCACTGATGTAAATGATACTGCGTCTGTTATCTTTTTAAATGCTGCTATGGGAAAGAAAATATTTTTTTTTCAACTGGATTTTGGTGTAAATCTTTGATTGACATTATAAATTAAATATGATTTTCATCCCACGAAAATAGGTGCCGTATTCTTTGAGAAATAGATTTAATCGAATGCACTTACCAACTTGCCAAATCTGACAGAATCTGTCATTTTTTAAAGACTGCTGTTGGAAAGAGTTTTTTTTTTTCCTCAATTGGAATTTGGTGTAAACCATCGATTAACATTATGAACTAAATATGACTTTGATCTCACTGAAATTTTGCCATATTTTCTAAGAAAGATGTTTAATCGACCGCATCTTAACAACTTGCAAAATCTGACATATATGCGACTATATGCGACATTATCTTTGCATTGTACGATGTTATTTTTGCTGAGAATCAGTTCTCGAAATTGTTGATAAATTAAGCATGTGGCAAAAATTAATTATGTCAATCCTTAATTTTGTTATTAATTAAATATATTTAGTAGACAAAATAATTATTAGTTTAAATTTATTTAATTCATAATGTTAATCGATGGTTCACCCCAAATTCCAATTGAAAAAAGAATTCTTTCCAACAGTGCAGTCTTTAAAAAATGACAGATTCTGTCAGATTTACCCAGTTGGTAAGTGCATTCGATTAAACCTATTTCTCAAAGCATACGGCACCTATTTTCGTGGGATGAAAATCATATTTAATTCACAATGTCAATCGAAGAATTAAACCAAAATCCAGTTGAAAAAAAATATTTTCTTTCCCATACCAGCATTTAAAAAGATGACAGATGCAGTATCATTGACATTGATTCCTTTTGGGAAATAGGGAGAGATTGGTAAGTAGTGTCCTCTGGCGGCGGTGAAAATTCGTTGCCACTTTTAGGCAGGAGTTCAAGTGAAACACGGACGATCGCAACTTACCATTGCAATTGCAAATTCCCAAATTTGGATTTAAGTCAAACGTTACAATCGCTACGAGATGCGATTCTATTGTAATTCGACTTCCAGTAGCGATTGCAATTTTGGTCTTCGCAAATTGCAATAGCTACTGGAAATCGAATTACATTAGAATCGCATCTCGTAGCGATTGTAACGTAACCAAATTTGGGAATTTGCGATTGCATTGGTGAGTTGCGATTGTCCTTGTTTCACTTGAGTTCCTGCCTTAGGCAGGAATTCAAGTAAAACAGGCGATCACAAATTACAATCGCTACTGGAAATGAATTACATTAGAACGTTTCTTGATAAAAACATCGTGACGTCAGCGTGACGTTTGCGTGACGTTTGCCTATGAAAAACGAGATAAAACGTCACAGCCTACTTGGCGAATAAGACGAGATCGCTGACTGCTTGTGAGCTGTTATTGGCTCCACCCGTAGTGACGTCAGTGCCAAGTTAAGTTGATGATAATGTAATTCACTTCCAGTAGCGATTGCAATTCGAAGCGATTGCAATGGTGTTTCACTTGAATCCCTGCCTTAGATAGCAGAGATTTAGCTCCTCCCCTTTAGGCAGGAATCCAAGTGAAACACCATTGCAATAGCTTCGAGGCGATCGCTAATTGCAATCGCTACTGGGAGTCGAATTACATTAGAACCGTATCTCGTAGCGATTGCAACGTATCCAAATTTGGGAATTTGCGATTGCATTGGTGAGTTGCGATCGTCCGTGTTTCACTTGAATTCCTTAATCTCCTTGGGCGTAGTGGGCGCTAGAGCTCCTTTAGAGGACAGGCTGACTTGTCCGACATTTTGGTTCCAAGACATTCTTGGATCCAGCCTTGTTACAGGTATTTGAAACACAGACATTAATATTATACCTGGTTGCTCTGGCGTAAAATAACTTATGATTAGTTGGATAAAGCACCATATTAGTTAAATTAAAAAAAAAAAACTTTTTCTTTGAATTTAAAAACAGTTTATTGTGAAATGTTTCATGAAATTGGGTCTATTTTCATATTGCACTTGTTTTAAGCCTGAGTTTATGAAATGTTTTTGTCATATAGACAAAAATAGTCAAATATCATCTACGCAGCTACAATTCAAGCTTAGCTTCCACTTTTCTTCAATGCAACTTGAGTACAGATACCAGTGGTTCCATGCTCACCGTTTTGGAACCAAAATGTCGGATGAGTCAACTCTCCTCTTTTAGGCAGGGATTCAAGTGAAACAGGCCATCGCAAATTACAATCGCTACTGGAAATGAATTACATTAGAACGTTTCTTGATAAAAACATCGTGACGTCAGCGTGACGTTTGCCTATGAAAAACGAGCTAGATAAAACGTCACAGCCTACTTGGCGAATAAGAGGAGATCGCTGAGTTCTTGTGAGCTCTTATTGGCTCCACCCGTAGTGACGTCATGCCAAGTTAAGTTGATGATAATGTAATTCACTTCCAGTAGCGATTGCAATTCGAAGCAATCGCAGTGCTGTTTCACTTGAATCCCTGCCTTAGTGGGCGTAACCATCAACAGACCGGATCAACCGGAAACTTTGTTCGAACACGACTATTTTTTTTTTTTTCTCCTTTCACAAACCGGCTGCATGATGTCCCTGTAACTTTGACTGAAAATTTATCACTATGTAAACAAACTCTCAAAATTTTTTCAAACCTGATAACAACCGGCATTCAAAAAATAATCCGTTGTCCATTTACTTGCTGAAACGAACAGAAGAAATTTTAGAATCAAAATTTTGACAATTTAACTAGCATGGAAAATTTTCTGAAACATAAACTGTATTTTCCCTCTCTGGAAGAAGTTGCTGGTGGTTTGTATTATATTGGATTTTATTCTTTAAATACAGACTTTTTCTGTTGTTAGTTTACTTTAATTTAATTTAATTGATTTTTAATTATATTTTAATTCGCTATTATTTTCGTGAAAAAATAACTGCATATTTTGTTTGTTTCGTATTTTTGTCATGTAGTGAAATAAAGTTAATTAAAACAAATACAGATGTGACTACCAGCAAACAGAGTCTGCGCCCACCTAGGATGTTCTTATTGATTTGAGGAAAAAACTGAACATTTTCTGTTTTTTATTTTTGTGCCTTTTCTAAAATAATCGATTCAATTTTTTTTTCACCTGTTGCATTGTTACCATCCAGTGTGTTTCAAATTGCTTCCTTGTGCATCATTGCTATTAAATTTTTGCCTATAAGCTGATCCATCGTGTTTCCAGCCCCTCCCCCCTCCCTAGAGAAATTAATGAAAAAACAATGTACAGTACGTATATTAGTAAGCATTTATTTAAAACATAGCTTGCATTGACTAAAGATGCCCCCACCCCCTCCCTCCATAAAAATTTTGAAATAACCAGCCTGCCCAAAAGTGCTGAATCACCTATCCTAAATGTTTATTCAATTTTTAAACATTTAATGAATATTTTATTTTAAACATGTTATCCTTGAATAAGCTTTTTTTCTATCTAAAACAATCACTTTGCATTTTATGAAATATTTGTATGCATATTTTATTAAAATTAAATGGATTCAAATTTATTCTTCAACACATTTCTATTTCAGTTCTTGAAAAGGGATTGCAAGAAACATTTACCTCTGTGAGTGTACGTGTGGTAGATTGTCCCAATTTGAAGGAAAAGCCTTTCATGCTTGCAAGTGAAGGTACTTTAAAAAAAACAATTCTTCCTCTAAGTTGTACAGTTTAAAATTATGGAATATTTGCATACCTAATTCCTACATATTGTTGTTTTTCTTTCTTCTATGATTTTTAGTTTTGGATTAATTTTGTTCCTACTCTATTATTGCTCAAATATATTTCCATTGTTTTCAGTTTTCTATTACAGTCGACGCTCGATATAAACGACCGCCTCCGTCCTACAGAAAACGGTCTTTATAACAAGTGGTCGCTATAAGAGGTAGAACATAGAGTATATTGGGAGATAGTTGGGGGTTTACTCACTGGTCATTATATTCGGATGGTCTTTACAACGAGTGGTCGTTATATCGAGCGTCGACTGTAATTACTTTATTTGGTCCAAGTATGACTGCAAATCTGTTTTTTCATCATTCATGAACTAAATGATGACCCCCCCCCCCCTGCCCAGAGCACGTTAAAAATTATTATTCATGTTTGGTTAAAGACTTTAAAACCTTGTATTATCTACCTCCACCTACTACTGCTTTACAGTACCTCAAATACTATTTTAAAAGCACTTTAGAACAAAAGAATGTATAGTAGACGCCTGTAAATTCAATCTGGTTAATTAAACCAACCATTTTAATGAATGAAATCATGAAAAACAGAACAAAATACAGTTTTATTGAATCAAACTGTTTAAAACATATCTCACCCTTGCTACAAAAGTGCCACAACCCAAAAATTTTAATTTTTGAGTTATGACTGTCATTAGACGTAGTTTACACTCTACCAATCTTCAAAAGAGCCAGAAGTTCCATTGAAAAATCAGCAGCCAAAGGGCAGTTATGGTGTTTTGTTGTTATCAAGATGCATAGGACCCCTTCCATTGAAATACCACATCTTGAGTTGTCGTCCAGCCGTCGTAGAGTAACGTGCATAACTAACGATCATAGTTTGAGATGTATCAGTCTTTATATTGACAAATTCAAAAATACTAAAATGTGCCTAGTCAGCCCGGGAACAGTTTTTTACAATTTCCGGAAAACATAGTTTTTTGAGTTATGGCACTTTTGTAGCAAGGGTGCGATATGTGGTGCATATATGCAGTGGCCAACGTATTGTTTTCCTACTTAATTCAATACAGAAAGTTTTCAAATACTCTTCAACTTCTCTTAGACTTTTATGTACATTGGACTTTAAGCCATAGCAAAAATTGTAAACTTTATTTCAATAAATTTGCTTTGTTTCTATGTATAAATATATAAGTAAAATTCTTCTAAAAATATTTAATTAAAAACTTTCTTTCAGAAATGGTTATGATTATGGAATAACTGTCACCTCACATTTGTTTGTTTACAATAGGTAGTTTCACTGTATTCTTAGCAGTTTTAAATCTGCTATTAATATTTGAGCTTAAAACATTGCATCAGCTTTTTTTCTCTCTCTCTCTTTTTGTCTAATATTAATAGCATATTTTAAGGATATATACTTTAAGGATAATCCACAAGTTAGTTCTTACTTAAGAAATCAGAAGGTGTGAAATTATTTACAGACAGTGTTGAATGTTTATTGGAAAGTGTTGCACCAATGTGCTTATGGAGTGATCACTGGATTCAAACCTGTCTCTTAATCCAAAACGTCATTTAAAAGTTTTCCAAATGTTATAACAAAATTTACAGTTACATTATGTTTCTAAAATCCAAGGGGTTGTTGCTCCCATCGCTCAAAAAAACCCAAATGATAGTCTTGTATTGCTCTGAAGTCATAAAAAAAACTAAAAATATGTTTTAGATTTCAAAGTACTTTTCTTATGCTTCAGTACTTTAGGTTCTTAGCATTGACAATCCCTTTGAGATACATGTTGTTATGTTTCAGAAATATTTGCAGCTAGGCTTCTATTTTCAAATTATTTTAAAATATTTTTCTGCTTTACTATTTTTAGGATTGTCTGGGAAAACAGCTCTTGCTGATGTAGGTGGTGTCCCATATTTGGTACCTCTAGCTCAAAAAGATAAGGTGTGTAATTTCAGTTCCAAGAAACTTTATATGTGTTATACAGACCTAAATAAAATGTGAAAGTGTGTGCCCTCAAATGGTTCTTTAAAATTTCCCCCTTTAAAAGTTATGGTGCAAATTTCCCCCCAAAAAATACTGTGCCCTCCCTGCATCCTGTGTTGCTTTTAGTGATGTGCTGGATCGTTAAAAATGTAGATTCACAGATACGGATACAGATTACTTGTGTTTAAATCCACTAATATGGAGCACAATTTTTTTACCGCGTTCAATACGGGCCAAATGTAAAATTTGTGATGAAAGGAATTTCCATCAGGGACAAGCCACAGTTTCTTTAAAAAATACCATCTACAGTGAAAACATCATCAAGAAGATGATCTATTCATAAAAGAAGTTTTAAGATAAGTAGGGAAGAGTCGGTAGGAATGAGAGAGTAAAAGGAATAAGATACTGGTGCAGTTATGCTGAAATAAAATGAAAAAATATTTCTGCTCTTTCAGTAGCTGTAGAAGTAAGAGTCTAAAGCTACTACATCTACTGATTAAGCTAGAAATAATTTTTCAAATTTTGTTTCAGCATAAATGCTGTGCTTACCTAATCCTCCTGATGGCTCCTTAACCAATGAAATTACACTGCCAGGAATACCTGGAATAAACACAGAATTTAGTCTCATCTTTTGCAAGAATACATAGAAAATCCAAAATAATTAATAATATAATCCCCAAATCAGTGAAAATTAACAATGTAATATCCACACAAAATGATGCCTTAAAATTTTATAAGATGTAGAAACTAATCTACAAAGGTTGTTTTTTTTTTCAACCTCCGACAGGCTATAAAAATAAACAGATTCAAATACAAGAAATATTTTAGTATCAAAAATAAGGTACAATGCTCTACAATTCTCTACCTAATGAGCTTGACACAGATATAACAAATGTTTCAATCGTCAAGCTCATTAGGTAAAGAATTGTAGAGCATTGTACCTTACTTTTGATAATAAAATATTTTTTGTATTTGAATCTGTTTATTTTCTATAGCCTATTGGAGGTTGAAAAAAAACAACCCTCGTAAATAAAATTAATCGCATTTTATAGCTACTAATAAAATTTCAAATTTGAATAAATTTAAGAAAAATAAAAGATCCTTTCAAAATGTGCCAAACATAAAATGGATATTGATTTCCTTTTCCTACAGATATCAGTGGATACTGAAAGGGATATATGCGGCATCACTAATTGAAACAACATGGAAAAAAAAAATTAGTACATAATTTTGAATGCATACCTAATGTTATTGCTGGCCACCTTGTCTAGTGGTTAGAACAGTCCGGCTCTAATGAAGTGGTCCCGTGTTTGAATCTCGACTCGGGCATGGATGTACTTTCTCTCTCCTGTTCTTTTCCTTTCTTTGTGTGAATGTATTGTTGTGATGTGAAAGATTGTATGCCCTATAAACGGGTCCCTATGTCATGCACGTACTGTGGAAGTCGGACTGGCTGTAGTAGCCTGATGGGTAAGGCGTCGGACTCGTGTTCGGAGGGACCCGGGTTTGATCGCAGACGATCAAAGATCCACCATCTTGATTAATGGTGGCTGGGGGACGTTAAAAATGTCGTGGTCACAAAGTCCTCCAAGTGAAACAATACCTCTGGGGGTGCTGGGCCAAGGGGTTTGCTCGATCCTTGGTCTGGTTCAAAAAAAGAACAGAGCGCTCTTCAGGGTCCTATCTCGGTTAAACCATGAGATGTAGTAGGTATGGGACCCTGGAGTGTGTGAAATGTGGAAGTCGGACTTTGCACCAAGTTACTATGCAGTTAGAAAAGTGAAGCAATGCACCCCAAATTGCTAGCCAAGCTGGCACAAGACAACACAACTTAATGTTATTTTTTTAATTCATCCTTTTATTCTGTCCAAAATGAGATGATTTTATCTTTTCTTTCATTTTCAGATTTACGATATAAAGAAAATTGCTCAAAAAATTGGTACTCCAAATGCCTTCATCATAGGAGCAGGAGCTGGTCCCAGACACGTTATTGGAACAAACTGTGAGGTAATTCTTATTTTTTTCCATTCTAGTTTGTTAGAAAACAAATTGTTGATCATTTATTTACTTCATTTTGTAGCTTTGTGATCTCAATTGTCCCATTAATAATGATTTTGTTCACAACTATTAATTGGTTACAGAGTTGGAAGAAAAACATAACTCTCTATATATGCCCCATTGTGAAGGCAAATGATTACCTGGACCATTAAGCAAATGGAATATATTGGTGCTTTGGGACTTTTTCACATGCAAAAATGCTAAGAATCTGTTGAAAACAATGGTGCTTCACTTTTCTGGTGGGGAAAAATATCATTTAAACTGTTCACGGCTTGATAAGAATCAACTGTTTTGCTATGCATATTAGCATATTAAATACCGCAAAAAAAAGATGACGATTCTATGAATGCCAAAATATTGGATATTTACATGGACAAATATTAAAAAGGGTAACAAACCTTTGTGTACCATAAAACTTGATAAATTTGAATACTGTATATAACATTAAAACATTTTTGAACCAAGTTGAAAACTAATGAGTCAACAATTATTCATTGTTGATGCAAAATTTCTGCATTTCAAAAGCTCAATATTTCTGATCTTGCTCCAAGTTTGCTTTCAAAAGTATAGCAATAAAATTTGAATTACAGATTTCCAAACACCATATGCAGAAAAGCAAACACTAAGTTTCTTTTATATTATTGAAATGAAGATGAATACAATATTAAAAAAAACAAGTTTAATTATTGTGAAGCACTTGCTTTGTGATTTCATGTATTTGTTTTCCTTTGTCTGAAAGTTTTACTCTACCAAGGCTCTGTAAGTTGTAAGTCCCAGCTGTGATGTGCAATTCAAAAAAAAAAAAGGAAAGAAAACAAAGCATTGTTTTAAAGCACTTTTAATTCATTTCAACAAATTATAAATAACAGAAGATTGATTTTTTTCAAAGTAATAAGAAGATGTCTTAGTTTATGGCTCTCAATAACTAGAAATAGAATCTAGAATCTGATATAATGTATGGAAAAGTAAGGATTGCAGGAAAAAAGTGTATACAGGTTCAAAAATGTCTATATAAAGTTTGTGCAAATTAATTGTAAACAGGGGCAGAATAAAAAACATAAATTTGGAGAACACAGAGAATGGATCAGTTTTGCAAAACCAAAAACTCTGCTCAACTTTTTTTTTCTTCCTGAAAAGTAATGAATAAAGGGGCTCATACCAAATAATAATATTTCATTCTTGTTTTTTAACTTTGAAAATCTAGAAAAACTTTTTCTTATGAGCATTTTTTTAACCTCTAAGAAACTTTATTTGTAGACTAAGATATTTCCTTTTTAGAAATAGTGTTCTAGTTCTTAAAAAAAGATAGCCTTATTTTTTCCGTAAAAAAACTCCATGCTCAATTTCTGTGAGTACTTAATCTTTTCGGAATTCCATTGATCGTTGCAGCATCATACCAACTTTTAGTAACTGAAAAAAAAAAAAAAAAAAGAAAGAAAGCAGTTGTTTATATTCCAGTCAGGGACGTAACTAGGCCATTTTCGAACAGGGGCAAGACTTCGCTTCGGCGCCCCCCCCCCCTTGAAATAAAATATTTGTCGAAAAAAATGGTAACGCCAACGTCTGGACCGTCATATAAGGGTATGCTCAACGTATATTACATAGAACATGAACAAAAAGCACTAACTAAATACATACAATACTTTAAGAAGAACCACTTTTACTGGTCATTCTCTAAAAAAAAAATATATTCATGCCATTTACTGCACCCTCCTCACTTTCTCTCCGTCGATCCTTCCCCACAATAAAAGACATTTCTTTAACTTTCTGCCTATGCCTGCATTGACCTTTTTTTTTTTAGAGAGAGAGAGAGAGAGCTGGCTTTTAAAAATTTGTCTTTTTTTTTTTAAATAATGAAAAGAAAATTATCTAGTTACTTCGCCAGTTCAGCGCCTCTAAAATCTGGCGCCCGGGGCACGAGTCCCGTCTGCCCCCCTCTAGTTACGTCCCTGATTCCAGTATTACTGCCTACTTTAGTGTAGTTTATTTTACTAAAACTGTTATAAATTGCACTTTTTTACTATATAACTATCTTCTGCTTTTTTAGATGATGGCAAATATAAAATTGGATCCAGAGTTTAACAATACTCATATAGCTAAATTGGGAAAGGTAAGATTGTGTGAAAAATGTATGTGCTGTTTTGATCTTTTTTTGGTTTTTTTTAATTATTGAAATATTTATTTTTTATCAATTACATTTAACAGTAAGTTACTGGCCTTAAGTTACAGCCTACATTTAATTAGATGTAGTTATCTTATATCTTTAAACGAGCAATTCTTGTATATATATATGTATATATTTCGGATCTCGAAAACGGCTCTAAAAATTTTGACAAAATTTTGTATTTAGATCAAGTTTTATTTTTTGAGTTCATCTACATCGGCGTTTTTTCTGTAAAAATGCGGGTTTTCACAAAAAACCCTGTTTTTTTGTGCCTTCATTAAACGTTTGAAGAGCTTTCTTCCAACCAGTTTCATTATGATTACCATCATTGTTACTGTTTCATAGCAACCACATTTTATTATAACATTGGATTTCATATTTAATCACATCAGCATAAGTTTAAATTTTTATGGTATTTGGCAAACGAGTTTCGGCAACGTTAGAATTGTTATTGTTTGTGAAGTATTAAAGAGATCGGAACTACTTTGATATACCCCCCCCCCCCCGCCCCCCAAATCGAAAATTTGGCGACTTTTTTTCTCACCAAGCAAAATACCAGCTACCATATATGAAATCCAAAACTTGTTGCCACAAAACTTTTTAAAAAACTTTAAAAATGGTACAAAACACAAGAAAACACTCAATTTGGCGACAGCAAAAACCTAAATTGGCCACATTAAAATAAGGAACAGCAACCCTAAAAAGCCCGTAGAGATTGTTAGATTTAGCGTGTAATTTTTTTTGTTGGGGGGGGGGGGTATATCAAAGTTATGCCAAGAGATCGATCAAATTAAAGTTATTGTGGAGTGATTTTATAGTGCGCATTGTTTAAATAAGGTTGTGATGATAATGTCTTGCCCAAATAAGGTTGTGCTTTTTAAAATAAATTACGGCTGTTTTAAATGCGTAATTACAACCAAGGGCATAAAAATGCTTTTCAAGTTTATCTAAATAAGTACTTCGAACTTCAGAAAAAACACAACTTTACAAACCTCTTTTTTTTTACCGAGCCGGGCTCGGTCGCCAGGTACTATTCTTTTTAAGAAAAGAAAATATGTATTTGTTCTTAAAATGAAATGTACCACAAAAGTTTAAACACTATGCAAAGAGTGCATATTACTAGCAAAATATTGACTAAAAAACAATAAAATGATTACCACATGTTTTGTGGTATATCTAAACTTTATTTCTTAATGACAAAAATAAATTGTAAATTTTATAGGCAAAGTTTTGATAAATAGAAGAAAATTTCAATCAATCAACTTATGTGAACCAAAGCATAGCTTCTTCCAGTGAAAGCATATCTTCTTCCAGAAAATATGGAAGAAAGAAGTCAACATAAAAACTTGATTCAAAATGATGATTAAATCTTTTACAAATGAGCAAAAAAAAAAACTGTTTGATTAACTTAGATAATATATACATATTTATAGAGGTTGTGGTTCAAACACAGAAACAAATCATCTATTTGGTGACTGAAAGTCGCATCGAATTATGCATATTATGCATGCATCTTGCACAAGCGCGGATCCAGAGGGGGGGTCATGGGGGTCATGACCTCCCCCTTAACCGACAAAATATAGCAAAAAATTGCATTTTTGGTACTTAAATTACGAAAAAATTGTGAAAACCCCCCATTTTTACCCAAAAATTGCGCTTTGACCCCCCCCCTTTCCGAAAATGACCCCCTCCTTTGCCAGAAGCTGGATCCGCCCTTGATCTTGCGCAAGGGCGGATCCAGCTTCTGGCTAAGGAGGGGGTCATTTTCGGAAAGGGGGGGGGGGTCAGTGCAATTTTTGGGCAAAAATGGGGATTTTTGAAAATTTTTTCGTAATATAAGTACCAAAAATGCAATTTTTTGCTATATTTTGTCGGTTAAGGGGGGGTCATGACCCCCTTGACCCCCCCTCTGGATCCGCGCCTGATCTTGCGGGACCACAGTGCTTGATACCACTGAATTCAAAGGTGAATTCAGTGGTATCTGAAGCTCTTGCTTGAGTTTACGGTTGGGGGCGTGGGAGTACTGTTGTCATTCAACATCAAATAATTTTCCACACCGGTTTTGTGAAACTTAGAAATATGTGCATTAAAAGAAAATATTCGCTTCCCAGGCTCTTTCATCTCTTGATCCTTGTTGCTGAAGTACTCCTAACCACAGCCAGTTAGCTCAATAATGTATTTTTGTTCTTATGCAGTTTTGTATTTCATTTTCCTAAATTCAATGTTTACTGTTCACAGCATTTTATGTACCTGGGGCAAGGGCGGATCCAGCTTGTGGTTAAGGAGGGGGTCATTTTCGGAAAGGGGGGGGTCAAAGGGCAATTTTTCAGCAAAAATGGGGGTGTTTGGCAATTTTTTCGTAATATTAGACCTAAAAAATACAGTTTTATGCTATATTTTGTCACTTAAGGGGGGGTCATGACCCCCATGACCCCCCCTATGGATCCGCGCTTGACCTGGGGCCAGTTTCGTTATTTTGTTTAATGCGTACTTTTTGTGATTTCCATGACCTGGATCCCCTATTAGTGCAGATTAATGTTGTAGTATTCCCATTTTATGTGTTTATGTGAGATTAATGTTGTATTCCCTTTTATGTGTTTATGTGGAAAGCAACTAACTTATCTTATCATTAAAGTAAACATTTGCTAATGTAGGCTGGGTATGTTCTGCAACATATGTTAAAGCAAATTAAGCTATTTTATAGATCAATTTTACATTGTCATGATAGGTTGGCTCTTCTTTTTTAGGAAAAAGAATATGAATTGATTCAGTTGAAAGACAGCTCAGAGTTTTGCTTACTGGGAAATCTTTTTATATCTGAAGGAAAACCTGGCAAAGTATGCTTTATTTATTTCTGTTAATAATCATTTTTTCTGAATTATTTTTTTTTCTTAATTCTATTAACAATCTATATACCTTTATCATTTACTTTTTATTTTCATTCATTTATTTTTCAGCTATTAGTCAATAATTTTGAATGGATTTTAAGAAAACATATACAATAATGAAAATAATAACACAATCCCACACGCCTGCCCCACCAAAGATTCATTTTAAACAGTAAAAATGTATATTTAAAAATACAGCATACATATAGTAAGTAATGTTTAAGTTTATAAATATATAGCTTGTAAATATGTAGTAATAATCTTAAGTTTGAAATACATCAGTTGAGCTTGCGCACCGTTTTAAGGTGCATTTCATTGCTTTGTGTAGGATTAATTTGTAGTTATTTTACTTACATCTTATAGTACAAGATCCAACTTAGGTTTACCTACCTTCATCGAATTTTCTTTGAAATTATAAATAAAAATATTACAAACTCAATGGTATAAGGCTGATTAAGCACAAGTAGTCCAATCATAGGGTTGTCGCGATTTTAAAATATCAATATTTGTGCAATTCTGCACCTTTTTTGCAGATATTTTCAAATTAAGGAAGCAATTTTTCAGAAAGCTACAAAATTTCTTGCAAACTTTTTTAAAGGGACATAATTTCTTAATCACCTAGTCATTTTCCTGTGAAAATCTCATGTTTTGAGCCATATAAGGGTTACTGGCAGAAAATTAAGATTTACTTCTAATTTTTAAAAAAATTGCAGATTCCTTCAAAATTTGAATATACTTGTCCAAAATCTGCACAAGTATTCAATTACTGAAACTTTAAATCAAGAAATACCTATGATTGGGCCACTTTTGTATTGATAGCCCTATGCCATCGTGCTTGTAACATTTTTATCTACATTTTTATGTATATCTTATGAGAAAATTCGATAAAGCTAAGTAAACCTAAGTTGGATCTCAATCTATTAATTTTATTTGTTTAATGTACTTTTCATAAAAGAACGAGTAATATTTTTTTTTAAAACCATGTATTACATTAAAAAAAATAACCTCACTACTATTCATTTGTTGAACTGTTATGCAAATAATTTTCTAATTTATCTTTGAAACAGGTTATACAAGTATTAGCTCAAAAAAGGAAAGGATCAGAAAACTTTGTAAGTGCAATGCGTAAAGCTTTAGCAAAGGAATATGGTCTGAAACCAGTTGGAATGGGAGGTGTCTTTGTAATTAAAAGTGGAAAAGCAAAGTTACATATTATGGTAAGCTAAGGCTGTTGATAAAAGTTTTAAATTCAGCAAAGTGGAATATTTTAACCCAATGTTGTCATTTAGAGGTAAATAATATCATTGAAACTCACAGAACTAGCCCCTTTGAAACAGCTAAATCAATAACATAGATTTGCAGTGGATATAGCCTGGAAATGAATTTTAAAAAATTGGGTGGGGTTAAAAAATTTGATATAATTAATTTTTAGCATCTTGTATACTATGTATTAAAAAATAAATAATATGTACCGGTTTTATGCCTATATTTCAGGCTTGCAAGTCCTTTCTCATAGGATTACCATATTTCAAATACCAAAATATGAACACTTCCATTCACTGTGATCACCTAGTTCAAGAAATAAATGCTAAATATAAAACAGCAGTGGAAAACTTTGTACTATGAAATGAGTAAAAATAGACAATATTTAAAAAGTACAAATAAATACGAATAAAAGAGTTTAAAAACTCAGCAAACAGCTGTTTCGGGGCAATAAACTGCAAGCTCCATCATCAGTGCATAAAAATAAAAATACAGGTTCACATGCCAAAGACTGACAAGTGAACAGATGAAACTAAGCTGAACCAGAATAAATAAGCCACATAGAAGTTTGGAACTGGAAGCTACTACGTCAGAGGAACACCAGTGACATCTATGCGCAGAGAAAACGTATTGGACAAAGGAATATTAGAGGAAAGATTTCCATATACCAGTGGAAGGGGGTGTGCTCTACAAATCATTAACTACAGAATTCGAATTTTTTCAGATATAATAAGATTCCCAAAAATCTAAATCAAAAACAGAGGGACACCCATGTATAATTTTAGCCGAAGAAAAATCAAAATTATTATCACAAGACTAACAGTGTTGAGCAATGGAGGAGCGTGTACAGTCCTGTTTCTTTCTTTAACTCGGGAGAACGCGCGGGTCATTTTAGGACCCCAAAGCAATTTTCTAACTCCAATTCCGAGAAAACTATGCACCAGTTCACTCCTTTCTTCTCAGTAGCTGAGTTTCTCCCCCCCCATTCACCTTTTGTTACTAATTCGGAGGTATTTTTGCCATTTTTATTCAACCAAGAAACGTTTGGTCAGTTATTGGGGTCATTCTATGACCCCGCGCGTTCTTCCGTTTGCTTGACAGATCAACTATTTTGCCTGCCTGATACGGTCAGTTCGTCGCTTTATTTTTTCAATTAAAAAAATTTTGTACTTTGAAACAACCATATAGGAAGTATTATTTTTGCTGATTAGTAAATATATTTCTTAAGTATTTTTTAGAGGGAAAAATGATGGCGAAATAATACTTATTTAGAAATAGATCAAATGGAATGAAAGGGACACTTATTCAATTAAGTTATCATATTCCTTTCATTCGACCAGGGTAAATGTACTTAAATTATGATAACTACAATCAAAATAACATTTTGTTGATCTTCATACATGCAGTATAAAAACACAAGATAATATAAAAAAATTAAGCCAATAAATCATCTTCAATTAAAAGTTGAAACATTTTAAATATAAATCTATCAAGTTTTCTTTAAAAACATCAATTCTGGAATTATAGTTGTTATAAATATTGTAAATTATATAAAATGTAATAACCCGCAAAATTAATATGAGCTTTGCGTAAAAATATACGTTCCATGCTTTTAAACAGAACTGCGGAAAAAAGTTAGTTTGTGTGTCACAATTTTCTCCAAATGATAGGTTTCAATGTCTGTAATTTTACAGCAATATGGTTTTAAGAAAGAAACATTAAAATAAATAAGTTTTTATCTGCGTAGGAAGGAACTTTGGTTTGGGGTCATTTTATGACCCCGCACGTCCTAACGTTTGTCTCGGAGACGCACGTTCTCCCGGGTTAATAAAGTCATAGTGTATTCACTAGAATAAGAAAAATAGGCAATAAAACAATTAAACAAGAAAAAAAAAAGGAATTTTTCAATATTGTTTTCACACACCTAATCAATTTTGAATTAAGCTAAATCACTTGATGCCTTATGGTGAATCATAACTTGTCAAATGTTTTCTGCTTTGAAGTTTATCAACACTGTCCCAAAAATATTTTCTTGAAACTTATTGTTCTTTTTTAGCCTGACTATTCAGAGAAGCCATTGAATAGTGATGATGATGTCAACAACTGGCTAAAATTTTTTGATCTACCTGCGCCTCTCTCTTGCTTGAGTACATTTGTCTCTTGTGATCCTGTAAGTTTGTCTCTTTTATGAATGAATAGTTTCATTTGAAACTAAAAAGACTTAAGTTATTTATATAATCTCTATTTGTGTTACTTTTTCTTTTTAAAAATTTGATGCACTAAAATAACAAAAAGAAAACTAAATGCTGATGTTGAATAATCCATTACTTCTTCTCATAAAATATAGAATGCAATAAATAAATTTTTCAACTAATTTTAATTAGAATAGACTTCTTTTGAATCAGTTTCCAATTGATGCAAAGCAGTGTGTGAAAACAAAAAATTTCTATTAAAATTATGTTCTCATAATATTAATAGTCAAAAAGGTTGTTCCGAATGAGGTAAATAAAATACCAGTGTTGACTGGAAGTGTTAAGAAGAAAAACATATAATAAAATAATAAAGGTGAAATGTTTGAGCTGGAAAGTTAAGAAACCTAAAAAGTAGTACTGTCTGAAGAAAAAATTTCTGCATACAGGGTGCCCACAAATAACTGACGGTTCAAAAAAAATTCATTGCTGTAATACAAGTTTTTCTATAATGATAAAATAAATGTTAAATGAAAGTAACATCATTGTTGATCCGTGTTTTAGTAATGGTTTCTGTTCTCGCTCCTTTAAATATAAGCACAGATGACAATCATTTTGGAAAGGCTTCTGCAGTGGTATGCACTACAGAGGCACTCTTTCACGGGCCCATTTTATTAATTTTTTCATGCGTACACTTCGTTTTCTTACACTATTTTGCTTTACTTCTACACTACCTGTTTCTTTAAACCTTCTTAAAGTTCTTTCAATTAATCTCTTTGACACATTTAAATGCTTTAATTTTTTTTTTAAATCACAATTCCGCTTATATTTTAAATGCAATTCGAGAATTAAACTGCGTTTAGTATCCATCTTGATAATGCAAAGAATAAAACAGATGAAAATTCAAAAAATCGTCTGCACTATTGCTCATAGAATTAAACTAACAATATTAAGTGTTGCCAACACTAAAAAACATCTTAAATGTATAATTATGCTCAAATGAATTTTTCCGTCAGTTATTTGTTGACACCCTGTAGTTTGCTAAAACTAAACTCGATTCTATGGCTGAAATCTGACTGTTGATTAATTATCCTCTGTTATGAAAAAGTTTCTCACGTGATTTATCCCTTCGTTTAAAGAAAAGAAAATAACAAAAAGACTATTAACAAAAGAAAAAGTAGGAAAACATTAGGTATACTGAAACAAATGAAAATGGAACAAATAAATAACACTTTCACTTTTCAAACTCTATAATTTTGTTGTAAGTTAAATCAAACTAAATTCTGAAATGGCAAAAAGATCTACATAAAGCATTGATTGTATTTGCTGCAAAAATTAGAAAAGAGTATTATAGAATTAACTGTGTATAACATTTTGATATAGCACTCATGGTGTGGCGAATTAAAGAGAAAATGTTTAACCTAATTGAGGATTAAGCTATTTTTATGGTCCCTTTTTTTACATGACAATTCACGTGAACTGGCATTTTAAATATTAAAACCATGGAGTCGCTTAAAGGGGACAAGAAGTAATAAATGCATTGAGATATATGGGTGGGGGTATTGATGTTTTTCTGACATAAATGCATAGAGTATTTTATACCCACCCTCTGTCCTAAAAACATTTTAAATGATGGGGGTCTGTTTAAGATTTCTTATCTGTCACTGTAGTTGGGACAAATCTTCCCTAACAGTATTGTAATGCTGTGATGAAAATCTGTGTAATTTTCACAACACTGCCATATTAACCTTTAGGAACCGTGTGGTACACATGTTGTAAAGTTTTTTTTCTTTAGAGGACGCGGTTAAAATTTTCACTCGATCCCTTTGGAGCCGAGATTTTTCAAGGTTTCATACGTCCAATACGACAGTTAACACCTTCTCTTTTCAATGAAAAAGAAAACTGGTTCAACTGCCGTACTACCTGGGTCGAAAAAAAAAAAATTCCAAAAAAACCAGCCCGGATCCAAAAGGTTAATTTTGCCCCAACTATAGTCTGATGACCAAAAAAAGTTTTATGTGTTTTTTTCAACATGAAATGTTTATTGGAATGTAATTTGTTGTTTATATTTTCTTAGGGCTTAGATTTAAGGGTTGAGCACACGCATTGCTTCAGCGATCATGGTGTAGGAGGCCATTATCATGAAGATACTACTCCTGACTGTGTTGATTATGAAGGCTACTTTAATGTTGCTGATTTTATGTATCGGTTTGACTCACCTTCTGATACTCACCAAATTGGACGTGACTAAGCGTTATCTTCTGCAAATGATATTAATTTGCAGGGAAAATAATGAATGATTTGTTTCCAAATTAAAAAAAGTATTTTTTTTAATTTTTTCACTGACGTATGTGCCAAAAACAGTCCCTTTATTTTTTAAATTTATAATTTCCAGATTATAATGTCATTTAAACTGTGATAATACGCTTAAGTGTATTTTTCTGCTAATCAAAAATCAATGTTGAAGATGAATCATTGTTATACCTAAATGATAACTGCATGTTTTAAAATAAGATGAATTTTGAAGTTGTTAAAAATATTTATTTTATTAATGAAAATATTAGAAATTAACTTAATGAGAGTATTTATTTAGACATTTTATACTGTATAAAATATTTTTGACTTTATAAAGTACCTGAAACGTACATTTTGTAGGAATGTTTACAAAGTAAATGTTTAATGATGAGAGAATATGCATTATTTTATGAATGAGAGAATATGAATTATACAGAATCTTGTGAAGATGCAAGTTTATATGCATTCCACATAATTTAAATAAAATATATTTATCTAAAACAATTGTTTTTTCATTCACCTGTTCCCATAGAATTATGGTATTCTAACATATTTTTGGTTATTTACTGTTCTTGTAAAGTACATGCGAATTAACTAATATTCCTTTCGAATCAACTAATAGTTTACATTTCTTCAAGAATAATAATAAAAAATCTATGTAAAAAGAGTGAATAGCAATTTAAATTGCTCTTGCTAATAAAAATAATCTGAGTAAACTTTACTCAGATAGTTTTCATCCAAAACGCTCACATCTGAAAGGGGTTTACATTTTACCTTAAAATATGTATTACAATTTGTGTGTTTAATCTTCTTTTTTTTTTTTTTTTCATAATAATATCCTCTAAATATGGTCTGGTGGGATGAAGTGGGCATACACTTCAGATTTTTCAACTTAGGTGAAATACAAATGCAAGAATTTCTTTGAAAATTTCAAATGTGTTTGTTTTTATTTTACATTACACTTAGAATACATTGCACTGAAATTTTTAGGGGAAAAATAATTTGAAGCAAATAATTAGTCGCATGACATTTTCTTTTTCACAAGTATTTATGACCTGGAATGGGGTTAAGTGGTCATTTAAAAACAATAGTTGTAAAACTACTGTAAATAACCATTTTTAAAAATATTCGACACAACTATATTTTTTAAAAATTGACATTATTTGTACAAATTTTGATGGCCAACAATGATCAAAAGTTTCCTCACTAAGAGTTTTAATCATTTTTGACTCTTTAATATCATTAGTGTCATCAGGGATGTGATACTTTCCATGTTTAACTAATTATAAAGTTGAAAAACTTTTCCAGGCATGTGCAGTCACTGTGCAATATATTGAATCTAGCCACGCCAAAGAGAAACTTTGCTTAATTAAAAGTTTCACTTACGACTAGTTTTGGTTTACCAATCATTTTTTAAAGAAAACCTAAAATATTTTTATCAATAAATATATAACTGATAAAATTACACAAAATATAAATTATTTTATCAATGAAAATGTCCACAATTTAACTGAAACAAAAAATTGAAAAACAAAAATCAAATTAAATCCTATTTTTATTCATATTTAATTTTTTTGCAGATAATCCACCATTTTAAGTTTTTGATTCATTAAGTAGTAAATCCTCAAGCTTTTTTGCAATTATTTTCCTTCAGCACTACTTTCATTTCCTTCTGTATTTTAACATTTTCTTCTTTGTGTACCTTGGCATTTTAATCAACTTTTATAAAATCAGATTATTTGCCTTCTATATTTTCAACTTTTTTAATAGTATTTTCTGCTACTGCAATAATAACTCTCATTATGTATTTCATTGAAGAAGCTATACTTTTGAAAACCAACAGATCCGTTCTGTTGCTTTTATCTACACGACTAAGTGCAAACAACACAAGAGAAATTGCATTGTGTTGCTCTCACATTTCACAGTGCTTCAGTAGGTGTTCCTCTGGCTTTTGGAGTTTACTGTCTAGTGATTGCAAGAGAAGGTGAAATATTTTTTGTACTCATATTGTTTTAGCTATCAAGTTTTAAGTCATCTTTAAGGAAAATGTCAAGTTAAAAGAAGTTAACATCAAGATATGGGGGATAATTAACATGACATTGTAGACAAAGAGTGCGGTACCTTAATAAAAATTTGAGTTGATACACATGGAAAACGTTCTTTACAGTCAGTTTTTTTGGTAAAAATTCTAATAAATAAATATTCACACGAAATATTAAAGAGTTTTTCCGATTTTGAACTAGTTCATAAGCAAACCAAACGACTTTTTTCTCTTAAAAACGTATTGCCAGTATTAAATCTTGATTTCTAATTTTTAAAAATCTAAAATAAACATTTTACATTACTCAATCTTTCATTTGTTTCAAAGATATAGCCTTTATTTTATGTGTATGACTATATTTTACTGCAATTGTGACCCAGAGCTCATTTGAACTTTAGGTCTCCAACGATCATAGGGGAACTGTGGTCTCACTGGATGAGCTTCAATCCATGTAGTACAATAGTAATTAAATTAAAAATAAGTGGGTTAATATTTGTAACAAATATTTTTTGATTTTATTTGTAATTTTACATTAAACAACGAGGAGGATTTTAATCACAAAAAATGAACTCCATGTGGATTCATTCCTTAGCCAGTTAAAAATTAGTATAAAATAGTACAGACCAAAAAAAAAAAATCTCTTTGCAAGCTTTGTTCGGAAAAAAAAACTAATTTTGTTTCAACAGTCAAAAAGAAATTATGCATCAACAGAGTGAGTACCTGAATTTTTAGTGCCAAGGTAACTAAAATGCATTTTTCCCCCATAAATTTCAAGAATTAACACTGAAACTAGCTGCCAGGGCAGCTAGATTAGCTTCCTGCGGCATGTTGATGCATAATGTCCCCCCCGCCACCCAACTTTTACCTCATTCTGATGTGATATTATTTGATATAATTCAATTTTCATAAGATTTTAAGACATACTACGTACGTGGCCCACTAATGCCCAAGCAGCTAGCTGCGTGGCCAGGCGATGCACGGGCGCTTCGCGCCTTTAAAGTAGTAAAGAATGTTTCAAAAAAATACCCGCCACCAAGTCGGCTCGCTATCAGACGCTTCACGCTTTCACTTTTTTCCTGCATCAAAAAAAAAAAAAAAATCATTCGAATTATTGAGATGCTTCGCGCCTTCAAAATGGTGAGGAAAGTTACAGCAAGTTCTGCTCGCTCAAGGGAAAGAAGCAGACATTGGTTCTCAGTTTTTAATATAAGTAGATGGCTTTTCAGCAAATGAATGTTTCAAAATATTACAAATAGCTAGCGATAAAAATACAACGTGTAAGTGGCCCGCTTATGAGTTTCGTATTTGATTTAGTTAAGCCTTCATTCAAAATTCTCATTATCATTGTTATTACTGTTTCATAGCAACCACGTTTTGCAACAATGGATTTCATATTTAATCATTTATTAGGCTTAATCGCTTTAAATTTGACGCTAATTAAAATCGCATAATTATATAAATTGAAACTAATGAAGCCTGAAAAATTACCTTATCGGTACCTGGTTCGACTTTCAGTTCATTGGCGTTCTGGAGAAAGAAGCGTAACATAGATAGAAAGATATTCAGTTATTTATTTTAGTGAGTCAGTGGAGAGTAACAATAACACAGACGTCAAAATAAACTAGTGCTTGAAGGTGCTCCAAAAATAACTAAACTTCATTAACTGTTAGTGAAATACAAAATTGAACTTTTACATATATCTTCTGTTTTCGGGCGGGCGGGGGGAGGACTTATGGATTCCAAAGAAGACGGAAAAATTAAAGTTTTTTTTTTTTTTAAAGCGTAGGCTGCTTTTACTCTAACACCCCTCCCCTTTGGAGAAAGGTAAGGAATGATCATCTCCAAAACCCTTAGGTGAGCAGATTGAGAGTGTTCTTTGTTGAAAAAAGAGACACATTTTCGTTTTTTTTTTTTTTAATTATACGTCATGCTCAGACACGCAGGATTCGAACCTTTTTAGGTCATTCTCTTCTTTTTTGTGTGAGCGCGCCTACTTTTGATTATGATTTTCAGCAGAACTACACACTGATAAGGGTTCCTATCCCCCCCCCCCGCCCCAAAGACAATGCGCACATTTTTCAAATTCTGTAGAGGAGAACCCCACAGAACGAGATCTTCCCCCAAATGAGATCAAAACCCCTTACTAACTCCTCCTTAAAATTATCAATGTCACAGTTTACATGATGGCTCGTAGGCATCCGTGTCATATCATAACCTAAAGGAAATAAATATCTTTTAAATTTCAGACACGGGGGTAGGGAAGGTGTTCTCATTTAAAAATTGAAATGTGTAAGAACCGAAGTTGTAGTGAAACTGTTGTCCCTTTTAACACTTTTTAGCTGATAATTACGTTCCTGCGTGTGACGGTTTAGCTGTTCTGCTTTATTTTGGCAGACCAAACGTGTGAATACTTTTTTAAAATGAAGTTGGAGAAAAAGAGAAAATAGTTATGGTATGCAATGGAAGCTACTCCATATATTTCTTCTCTCATTATTTTGAGCAGTCAAATATCTTAACTGTAAACCGCTGAAATCTGTAGCAGACGCTCGTTCTAGCTACGGAAGGTGTAAACAAACGTTGTACTTATTTTTGTACAGCATGTTTTAGATATGTATCTTCAAAATCTTTTGACGAGAGCCCATTCCGTATGCAAGTATAATATTGGAAGAACATTAAGTTCTCAAATAAAAGGTTTGTTCATGTAAAAATTTTAAATGTTTAATTCATGTAAGAAAGTTGATTACACAATTGCATCACTTTTTATTTTCGAATTTTTTTGCATTATAGCTATCATCAAAATTAACCCCCAACCCCAAGAAACTGAGATATATTGCTAAAATTATGGATGGAGCTACATGTTTTTAAATTTCTTAGACGGATTTGATTCGAGAAATGAATAAAATTTTTGTTGTTTATCAAGTATAATTTTATATGTGTTTTCAGTTCTTTCTTTTGTTTTATTCATTTTAGATGTTTTGATTCTATTCTGAAATTTTGAGAAAAAGTTGCAGTTGTTTAAAAATATTAATCACACTGTAACAATATTTATTTATTTATTTTATTTCAAAGTTAATGTGCACTGCATGTATTCTTTATTGATTTGTATGCATTAGAGAAATTAATGTTATCGTAGATATTTGCATTATTAATCATAAAAAGAAAGGACTATCCCATAATAGAATTGATTTGGGCATTGCCCTTGAGCAATTATATTACAATAAAATGTTTTTGTTTCCAAAAGACGGACAGGGTGCTTTCAGACAAAAAGAGCACTTCAGTTCAATTGTAAGAGCAAGAGCACTTTCTCAAAAGAATTTTGTTGTTAGAAGTTTTACAGTACAAATATCCTACTCCTTTCGATTACAATTTCAAGGTCAAGTTGATGTGAAGTTTAACTTTTTAAGTAAGAAAAATTGCTTTTATGATCAAGTGTTGATAAACTTTAGAGGTTCGAGAGCACATTTAGGTGATACAAAAAAGGCATTCGGGGTGTGTCAAAGGTTGCCTTAAAGGGGCAGGGTGGGCACCCTCTTAAATATGTCTAGGAAACACTTTTTTTAACTTGCATATAGAATTATCCATTGTTAATGTTAGTTTTATTAAATGGCAATCATTATATTAGCAATAATGAGATGATAAATAATATCTGATGCTAAATATTTCTATATATTGATTATTCTGCAAATTGATTCCCTTCCACTGCGTCCACTAATTAACAACAAATTATGTATACTAGCTGCCAGGGCAGCTAGATTAGCTTCCTGCGGCATGCTGATGCATAACGTCCCCCCTCTCTAACTTTTACCTCATTCTGAAATTATATTATTTGATATAATTTAATGTTCATTCGATTTCAAGACATACCACGCACGTGGCCCGGCGTTGCATGGGCACTTCGTGCCCTGAAAGTAGTGAGAAAAAAAATTTAAAGAAATTACTCCCCGCCAAGGCGGCTCGCTTACAGGCGCTTCACGCCTTTACTTTTTTCCTATATAAAAAAATCATTCGAATTATTGAGATGCTTCACGCCTTCAAGATGGTGAGGAAAGTTTCAGTAAGTTCAGGTCGCTCAAAGAAAAAAAGCAGACATAGATACTCAGTTTTTAATATAAGTAGATGGCTCTTCAACAAATAAATGTTTCAAAATATTACCAGTAGCTAGCGATAAAAATTCTACGTAAGTGGTCCGCTTATGAGTTTCGTGTTTGATTTAGTTAAGCCTTCATTCAAAATTCTCATTATCATTGTTATTATACTGTTTCATAGCAACGACGGTTTGCAAGAATGGATTTCATATTTAATCATTTATTAGGCTTAATCGCTTTAAACTTGACTACTTATTAATTGATATCTTCGCTAATTAAAATCGTATAATTATATCAATTGAAACTAAAAAAGCTTGAAAAATTACCTATCTATCGGTACCTGGTTCGACTTTCAGTTCATTGGCGTTCAGGAGAAAGAAGCGTGACATAGAAAGTTAGAAAGATAGTTAGAAAGAAAGATAGTGAGAAAGATACTCAGTTTTTAATATAAGTAGATAGTTAACTGAAGTTGCAATGCATGATATATGTTTAATACATCCTGCTACTTTTCAGTGGTTCTCTGAGGAGAGTCTAAAAATGTCCCTCGTTGTTAAAATTAGCAAAAATATGATGCTCAATATGTTTTCAGATTAAATTCAATGCATTTGTGTGTGCGTGCGTGTGCTCATATTTTATCATTTGGCAAAATTTACGTTTTCAATTTTGGCCAAATTGAAAGTTTCCCCTCACAAAAATTTAAGTTTGAGATGCTCCTGAACATGTTTAACTGTAGTATCTTTTTTAATTTTCAATTAATAGTTTATAACCATTGAATTGAAGGCATTTTTTTTTGTTTCTGTCATTATGATCAACTCTTGAAAGGGCAAGTCATTGCATCCAATACTGTTATACTCTGTTACTTTAAAATATGCATATAAAGTTCAGAAATTTTGCGTCGTTTCCATGGAAACCGTATGAAAAAAAACAGCCCTACTCTTTTTTTTTAAGCATTGCTGTTGAGGCATTTCATTTATTTTATATTTATTGAGTTAGGCTTGTGCTTTTATTTCTATATTCATATCTCAGTAATTACTTATTATTACTTTAAAATATGCGTATCAAGTTCAGAAATTTTGAGTCCTCTCCATGGAAACCGTACGAAAGAAAACAGCTGAACTCTTTTTTTTTAGCACTGCTGTTGAGGTGTTTCATTTATTTTATATTTATCAAATTAGCTTACACTTTTATTTCTATCCTCAGGTCTCATGTATTTTGAAACGTTTTCCAGCAAATCTAGGCATACATAAATAAAGCAAATTTGTTAGGGAAAGTACTGCTGTTTTAACTTTGATTTTTCAATTGAATAATAGTTCACGCACAAAGCAATTTTAATCGTTTGCCTTCAACCATTATTGCACAAGCTAAGTGGGATAAAAGTCCGTAGCACCATAACTATGACAACCATAAAGAGGAAAGTGCAGGGAGTAGAAAATTATTTTGGTTCCACATGCCAGCTCTCATTACACCGGTAAAGCTAGCTATGATACAAAAATAAATTATTCTTATCTTATGTATTTTTTTCACAGGAGGAAAATCTGATAAAGGAAAATATCAGTATGATTTGCTTGTCATTGGAGGAGGATCAGGTGGCTTAGCATGTGCCAAGGAAGGTATGTCTCGCTTTTACTATTTTGATTGTAATTTGTTTGTTTTAAATTAAACATTGTGAAATGCAGTCTGAGTTCTGTGTTATGAACCTCTGTTTCACAAACTTCTGTATGTTACTGTTTTTTCTAGAAAAATAACCTTCATGGAAGTTAATGAAGAAAGTTTCACTTTACTGTGCACAATTTTTTTAATGCGTAAGCAATTATAGGTAAATCATATTGTAAAGGTTTTGTTGCTATAAAATTTAGGTTTACATTCATTAAAAATGTCGAATATTACGAAAATACTTTTTTTAAAACATTGTATCTCAAGAAAGAAGAGTTTTTTTTTTTTGCCATTAACAGTTATTGTATTGTTTTAATTTTCAATGAAGAAAAAAAATTCAAAATATTTTTTAATTTCAGCTGGACTTCTTGGTAGAAAAGTTGCAGTTTTAGATTATGTTGATCCATCTGCAAGAGGTAAGATATTTAGTGCTGGCAGAACCAAGTGAATTAAGTGAATTGATGTTTTAAGTGTTTTGTTGCTGTTTGATAACTAAAAAATAGTAATGGTTTTAATCCCAACAACTGAAACAGTATGACACTGCATTTTTGCTGACTATTTCTTTGTAGGAGTGAAGTAACCCTTAAATTTTAAAAGAGAAAAGATCTTAAACTTCAGCAAGCAAAGATTTGTACCTTATATACTTGGATGTAATCCTCAAGTAGAATATTGTTGCCATTTTAAAGTTTAGCATCTTATTTTTAAGCATTTCACGGTGTTAATCTAAACTTTATGATTATATTCTAATACCTGTTTTATCATGAAGTTTATGTTTGCGATTTTCAATCTGTGCTGTAGATATACTGAAAGAAATTCTGCTGCTGAAATTTTAACTATGAGTATATATTTTTACAAAATAAGCACTCAGTAATTTCATTTTCAGAACTTTAAAACAAATTACAGTATAACTTTTGAACCTTTTTTTAAAAGTAAAGACTGAAGTTACTCTAGAAATCACCATTTTCTGCAATTAATTTATATTACTGTTAATTTATTGTGCAGAAAATTAAGTGCTTCTCTTTTGAGAGAGGTACTCCTGAATATATTTTCAAATGTGTTTGGGAAACTATGAAAATATCCTAGTACAAATATTTTTTCCCTTTGTGACATATTAATTACTATTAATGAACGGGCTAACCTTATTGTTGCACAAATTCCTACGATGTTATATGCAACTATTTGAAGATTACAAGGCCTTCTTTATTACAGCACGAAAATTTTGAACTAAGCAGCAATTGAAACAGCAGCCCTTTCTGTTTAAGGTTATTGTGTTATGTGCGATTAAATGCTTTGCACACACAAATGTTTAAATATTCTATACCCATTCTCATTAAAAACTTTGTTAAGATTTATTTTTACCCTTCTCTAAACATTCCACAGTTGTTTTTCTTTGTAGTGTTTACTTGATTATTTATTATTATTTTTTTTTCAGGAACAACATGGGGTTTAGGTGGTACTTGTGTAAATGTAGGTTGCATCCCAAAGAAGTTATATCATCAGGCTGCTTTACTAGGGAAAGCAATAAAAGACTCGAAGAGCTATGGCTGGAATCTTGATGAAAGTGAAATAGTTCATGATTGGGGAACTTTAAAAGATGCAATTCTAGGACATGTCCGTTCCTTGAACTGGGGTCATCGTGTTCAACTGAAACAAAAGTAAGGATTTAGGAACTTATTTTGTAAATCAGTAAGTTACCGCCCCTGAGCTGGGGCTAAGGCAGAAACACATGCAATACACCGCCAACTCGGTCATTCAATCCACAGACCAGTTTCGTGCTTGTCATGCACTCATCAGCCCGGAATAGGAAGTAACCAAGCTGGAGGCAGAAGTCCTCTTATAGAAGCAAAGAAAGACACCAAAACAGCAGTCTTTGAATGAAATAACCCAGTTGGCGGTGTATTTGCGATGCTTAATATTTTAGAAGTTTTAATGCTTTTTTATATAACTGCCTTAACTGTTTTTATTTTTAATAATTTCTGCAATGAAAAAAAAAATGAAAAACAAGTTTAAAATATTCAGTAGTGTATTTTAACATTAGTTATATGACGAATGTCTATAAAATTTATTGCATTTTGAATTACGTTTAGTTCATAAATTATAATTCAATACGTGTGAATAACAGTCTAAGGTAGTTTTTCACTTGGAGGAAAATAATCCCATGTATATTATTTTCAAGTGCAAACATTTTTATTGTTACCAAATTCTAACACTGATGTGTAAATCAAATAAGCAGAAATAATCATGATGAAAACTCAGCATTTACCTGTAAATATTCATTATTCATTAATTGCTATTAAAATATACTTGTGAAGCAAGCAATAATGCAATTGGGGTAATAAGTTTCAAAAATATAATAGTAGTAGAGCTAATATTTAGAAAAGTGACAATTTGAGTCCCAAGTGAATTTTCACCAGTATTTCAAAATCTAGTTAAAAAAATAATTTTCCCCAGAAAGAAGATGTTTTTCTTTCATTTCATCTAATAACATCAGAAAAAAAATTTTTTTTTCATCAGAAAATATTGTGTTTATACATCAAAAATCAGATCGGTAACGTGTCCCAAGTAGCAAAGCTTAGCATGCAAACAGGTCATGCGCACTTTCTAACTTCCCAAAAAAACGCCCTTGCACAAAAAACGATTCTATTTCTACCCCTTTGTTAATATATTACTTCATTTTTGTTTTAATCGATTTCTGATTTTCTAGCTGATAGGAAATAAGCGTGTCCCAAGTTCCGCCGTCAGAGTGGTAACAATAACTTCCGATCTATGTTTAGGCTCCCAAAATCATTTCCTGCACCTATACCACGTGATACTGAGTACCTGGGGGAAAGTTTTATCGAATTGTAATTAAAAATTTGCATTTCTGCATCTAAAATTGCAGGTAAGATTTTTTAAAGTGATTTTATAAAATGTGTGTCATTTGAGTCATCAGATCGGTAACACGCTCTAAAATGCGCAGTTTTTATTGTTTTAAAAATTATTTTATATATAAGTATAGTCCTTTGTTACAAGTGAAAAAACCAGGTGTTTGATTTTGGTTTAGTGCGATCGACTCGGAAATAAAAAAAAAACTTTGTCAGTTTGTCAGATCGGTAACAGTCAGAGCGGTAACATTGAAAAACAGCAAATATGTTACAGAACTAACTCACACGTTTCAGAATTATAAAAAGCAAAAATCATACTTTAGCCATATATACTGAATATTTTTGTTCTTAAAAGATGAAAAGCAATGAGTTTTAGTACAATTGCTTCATTTGTGGTTTGTAAGACCTAACAATAGAAGTTAGTAAAATAAGAAAAATTGACACTGCAGAAATTAAGTTAATTAATTATTATTTATTTATTTATTGATTTTTTTTTTTTTTTTGATGCTTCAATTTCTCATAACTTCGCTAAATAACTAGATAATAACTAGCATGCTAAATTTGAATTTCTGATCAAGAAATTAAATTTCCTGCAACTAATTAAAGAAAAGCAAGCAGCAGAGTTGTGTGTTGAAAAAGTTGAAGTTGTGTGTTGTTTTAAAACAAAACAAATGTTTTATTAGCTTGGATTTGGTAATCTCATAATTTATTTTATCTAAAAACTTTATCGCTCATTTTTATTTCCAAGAAATGCTTTTTCATAATGAAATTTGATTTCTTAGCCTAATATATATATTTTAATATAATTATCTTTATTCTATGTTAAAAATGCAAGGAAATGATATCATATTTAGAGATGTTAATGAAGACTGAAAGTATAAACTCAAATATGTAGCTCATATTAACATCAGATCTGTAACATTCATCAGATCTGTAACGGCTTAAAAGTGAGTAATCTAAGGAGGGGGTAAATAACTTCCTTGACCTCCCCCCTTTTCTTTTCTTGCATTTAGACCCAATTTACACTTAAAATCCAATATTAGTTTTTTTCTGCAAAAAAATTTTTTTTTCAGAAAACTCCAACTTCAAATTGGCACTTTTCTAAATATTGGCTCAGTATGCCTAACACATACCATTTTTTTACTTAGCACCGCAGTATAGATCATTTTATTAGTATATTAATAAACAGTTTAATTTTGCAAAATTATTAGTAAACCATAGCAAGATAACCCACCATCAAATCACTACAATTTTTTTGATCTCGGAAGCTTGAAATTTATTGGTTTGCTTTGGAGAAGGAGGTTAATTTGGAAATTTATTATAATTTCTCCTAGCAGTGATTTGTTTTGCGGTTGAAACTAGCGGGGGGGGGGGGGGGATTTACTTGTGTTTTGTTGCAAGATAAATCTTGAATTAATCCGCATGCCAGAAAATTCGAATTTCCCATCCTGCTGGTCAACCTCACTTTTTCGGGCAGGCCGGCTAATGTGGGGTATTATGGTACCTCTTTGTTTTTGGTTGTTCAGTAAATCAGAGAATGTAACAGGGCTTACTACCTGAATGCAATGAGGCTTTCAGACTTTTCATAACATAACTTTATTGGAATGCTTATTGAATCATGTAGTCATTAGTCTCATAACAGGATCGACATTAGGCCTTAGAAAGAGGAGAGGGGGCCATAGTGTTATTTCATACATTTCTGTTATTTTATAATTAAACAAAATTTTCCATGATAAGAGCTGCTGTAACTAAAAAAAAGTGCTATTCACTGTAGTTGCACCTTGACTTTCCTCTTCTTACAGCCAGTTGGAATCTTAGAAGTCTTTCGGGATGTACAGCAATTTTCAGTCTAATTTTAAACAATTTCTTTAATTGTAAATTGTTAGTTCTTCATCCTTTAAAACAAATATATTTTTCTTCTAGTAATGATATGCACTTTGTTTACTGATTTCAGAAATATTGATTATTTTAATGCAAAAGGCTCCTTTATAACACGCAATGAAGTGGAAATTCTTCATAAAACTGGGAAAGTAGGTTTTTCAGTTTCTGAGTTCTTTTTTATTACGTATTGTGATTTGTTTTTGAAATGTAACAGTTCTCTTATGAAGTATAAAATAAACTCTCAATGTTTTGCTTTAGAAAGAGAGCATCTCTGCTGAAAACATTGTTATTGCTGTTGGTGGAAGGCCCAAGTATCCTGAAATACCTGGCGCATTAGAGTACGGCATTACCAGTGATGATATATTCAGTCTAGAGAAGCCACCTGGTAAAACGTAAATATCAACTTAAGATGTTGCATTTGCCCTATGCACTGCAAACTGGCACCAAGTTATTTTCACACCTTTGTATGCAAATGTGGAAAATGAATATATATAAGCTGATTAATTACATGACAACTGATTTACTTTTATCATTTTAAGCATTTAAAATAGTCAGGGAACATAAATACTGCAAATGACAAATCGTAAAACTTGTATAGTATATTATTAATCCGAGGGATTGCTTTATTCAATAACCCCAGTGCTCCCTGTAGGCAGAATTGACTTGCTATTCAATGATATTTTGCCAAATTAGGCCGCAATTTGATAACATGACGAAAATAAAACTGGCGCAAATCTGAGCCCGATCTTTATAATATAGTTTTCAACTAAGATTTCTGATACATACTTTTTCTAAATATTGTGAATCCAGTTCTACCTCTCTCAACCTTTTACAGACAAACTGTTTAAGAAAGGTAAGCTTTACAGATGGCTAGAAAATATTATCTCAGAGGCATACATTAGTTTTGGAAAATTTAGCTTAAATTGAGTACACATTTTTTGAATTATTTAGTTGAGAAATATTGAATGCGTTAAATATATCATGCATGTGAAATAAATAATATAATCCATTAATCCAGAATTCTCATAAATTTAACTCATTTTGATGTAAGGTGCAGCTTAAATGTTTGAAGCCATTAAAGCTTAGAATTTATATTATGTGTAATGATTACTATTATTTTTCAGTTTTTTGCTTCTGAATCTAAATAGATTTCAATGATTTGGCTATTGATTTTATTCAAAAATTTCTTTTATGTTATCTCATTTCTGATTCAAACTTTTTTTACTCATTTTAATTTTCTTTTCTCTTTAGATTAGTTATTGGTGGAAGCTGTATCTTTTTTATTTCTGTGTCAAAATAGTTTGTATAGCAGTTTAAAGGACTTTTTTGTGATATTTTACGTAGTTACAATGGAACCTGTTAAAAATTAAATTCTTTTTTTTTCATGTCCTTTCAAAGTTTATTTAACCGTTTGGATCTGGGCTATTCGTATAGAACTTTTCCTTTCGAGACGGGCGGTACAACTGTTGAACCTCAGATCTCTTTTCTTCTGAAGACGGGAAGGTGCAACGGCAAGCACTTAGGTTTTATGACTTCATGGCTTGAATACAAAACTGTAATCCCAAAGTAAGGGGGTATGAAATCTTGGAAAAATCCGAGTATCCCAAAGGGTAGAAGTGGAGATTTGAACTTGTCCTCAAAGGATAAAAGACTTGTTGTATAGCATGTGTACCACCCGGCTCTTAAAGGTTAACCTGAGTTATACCATATCATTGGTTCAGAAAAATTTCATACTTAACTTGATAAACTGTTCACTCACTCTCTCCCAAACAATTCCCTTTATTTCTTCATTTTCAGGGTTACATATTTCCTCTTCATTTTTCATTTTCTTTCAGAAAATCTTTTTTAATTTCATTTCTTGTCTTGATTTTGTCGTAAATTTGTGTCTCTTCAATGATTATTATTATTGTTTAGTTATCAGCATTGAGCTAATTTTTTCTTTGTCCCCTTATCAATGAGTCTAAAAGTTTTCATATTGGCTCAGCGCCTTCTTATTATGAACAGACACTATTTATTCATTAATGCCAAATCTATGATTTTTCCTATCCCGGGTAAAAAGTTGACACTTGTGCTCCTTGCCACCCTCCTTTAAGTTTTTATATCAAGTTTCAATGGGAAAAGAGAAATCAGGTGAATTTGCCATCCTGGACAGGGCCTGGGCTTGCTCTTCCAAGATTCGTCACTTGCTGGAATATGTATAGTCTTTAACAAAAGGGAACCGGAGGGGACATGATTCAGTTGTTTAAATTTATCAAAATGAAAGATGTTACATGGTTAGATTTTTGCACTTAGAGCAGGACAAGGGATCATTGTTATATGCTGTTTAAATTTCAGGCTAACCTGGAAATTCGGAAACATTACTCTTTAGCAGAATAGAGGGAACTCGGAATAGTTTACCGGAAAAGGTGGTAAGGAGCAAAGGAGTAGATAGCTTTTAGAGGGCCATTGATCTTAATTGTGGTCTACAATTTGACTAGGACCAGCCCAGTTGGGCTCGGAGCCTGTTGCTGGTTGTTGCATTAGTATTTGTATTTGCTTCACTAAAGTTATCCACAGTGAGGCCAAATGTCTCTGAACAGAAGAAGATGACCTGAGTTTTCCCTTTCATTTCATATATCTTGTGAAGAACTAAAAAGAGATTCTCTTTAAAACAGAGCAACATGAATGCCTATGTGGGAGGCTTAGTCAGTGAGACATAGGTATGGCTCCAAAAATCATAATTTAATTTGCACTTCCATCTATTCGCTTTTTGGAACAAGAGTCAAAATAATGCATACAATAAGACAGAAATTTTTGCTGTACCCACCAATAAAATCTGCCGTATAAATTCAAAAACCTTGAAATAATTCCTAAAAAAGAAGCAGGCCTCTAATAAGAAGGATACGTAAGAGAAAAGCTGACAGATACATTTTGTATTAATTTTGTTAAGTTTTAAAGATATCTTTTATTGTCTTTTGTGTAACACATACATTGTGTATAGAATTAATTTAATTCTGCATTAAAATTGAAAAGAAAAAACACCATGTTTGGAATAAAAATTAGACTAAAAAAATTCCCATGCACTTTACTTCTCATGTTAAAGATTCTTTGACAATTTCTGTAGATGTTGCTTTGGAATGTGCTGGCTTTCTTACAGGGCTTGGGTTTGACACAACAGTCATGGTCCGATCCATCTGCCTCAGAGGTTTTGACCAGGTAATTATTTTTTATTTAAGTGTTTTGAAAAATACGTCAAAATACCCAATTCATAGCTGATATTAGTTCTACTATGAATTTTTGTGTATCCAAATCAACTGTAACCCAAAGTATTTTGGAATGTTCTATTAAAATTAAATGATATTACTGTTTTTTTTTTTTTTTTTTTTTTTTTTTTTTTTTTTTTTTTTTTTTTTTAAGAACTCTTATTGTGTGTTTTATGTAGGAAATAAGTTTCAAATCTTCTTGAAAACACTTCAAGCAATCCCCAATATGGTACCAGTAATAATAGTGAGCACTTTTCTTACTGTTTGATAAAACTGCAAGTAATAGAGTTGTCATTGGTTAATTCTTCAAAAAAAGTTTAAACTGAAGAAATAAAATAAAATTTTCATGAAACATAAAATGATTGAGCTCTTCCTTAAAATGGAATTTTAGCCTATATTTGGTCTTTTTGTGTGTGAGCTTGTGCATGTGGCAGGAGAGGGGGGGGGGGGTCATAATCATGTTTATCAATGTTTGTAGACCTGCAACCCTAAGTATATTAGAACTGGCCCCCAAGAGTGTCATTAGATTCAATGATTTTTTTTTTCCAAACTTATGATTTTAATCCATAGAAATTATAGGTAAAAATAACGATGATTGTAGTTTTGTAAAATCACAATAATTTTCTTCAAGAAACTTGTGTGTGATTCAGAGCTATAAAAAGGGAAAAGCTTTGTTGCACAGTGACATTCCCACTACTGTTGTAACTATAAGTTGTGCTCTTATTAATGTGAAATGTTATTTTAACAGTTATGTTTTGTTTTTAATATGTTGTAAAACCACTTAAAAAGGCTTCAAGCACAGGTTTGATAGCATGCGAAATTATATCATTAATCTTTACTAGGTAATTATGAATATGCTTTTTTACTAAATTTCAAATAGTAAAGTATATTTTTAATCCTTTAGCAAATGTCCACTCTAATTGCAAATCACATGGCGAGTGATGGGACAAAGTTTCTGCATGGATGTATACCCTTAAGAATTGAAAAATCATCTGATCTTTTGTCTGTGAAATGGGAGAGTAAAGACAAGCAGCTTCATGAAGATACGTTTGATACTGTTATGTTTGCCATTGGTAATTTCATGTTCTTCTACTTTAAGCATATTCTGAAGTTGACGGTAATCATGATCTTGCTTGTATGGTATTTTCTTTTTATGTGTAAAAGGTTCATTGTATTAGGTTCGCACATAGGCAAGCTTAGAGGCTCTAAAAAGTCATATGAAATATTTTATCTAATTTTCTAAACATTCATTGTAATGGGCCCCTAAACTTGTAAATCCGCTACTTGGTATGCATTAAGCACTTTTTCTCATTTGGGTGTAAAATATAAAATATTTAAGTAAAATTTTCAAATTGCAACCTAGATTTGCACTGTTAGTAAAATCACTTAAAAATTTTTTTGAGTTGTCTTGTTTTTCCAGGTGGAAACAAACTTTTCTGTCTTCTTTAAAGTTGGTTTAATAGTAACAAATAGAAACATTTACTGCATCCATATTTCGGATGACAAGAATACTTAAATTTCCCTTAATATTTTAAAAAATTAAACAGGTAATTCATTGCTTTGTACTCAGTATAAAGTAATTTCACTATTGAAAGGTTTACAGCAAAAAGAGGGTGCTCCGAATTTCAAATTTTACTAAGTCCACATTAGAGCTTAAAACACCAAACCGTTTCAATAAAATATGTACAATTTTGTTAACTTCTCCTTGTATACTTTTTCTCTCTATACTCTTGTATACTCTCTTGTTACACTTCTTCTTAAACTGAAAAGCACTGAATGGAGTTATTCACTGAATGGAGTTCAATTAAATGAGAGAAAGGGGGGTTCAAAGAAACCAAGCACTGCAACCAGAGGTCTATTGTACTAAAAAAGTCAAAATTATATGATTAATTTACTTAAATTGAACAATTATAATAAAAACTAATACTTTTCATTAAAAAATCATTTTTGAAATTACAATATTGTGACAACCTTCACCATTTAACACTCTGTGGAACACATTTAAAATATGATGTAGTCTAAGTGGTATATCTTTGAAAATAAATTATGATATTGAATTATACCTTTTACATAAGTCCCTAAGTACAGTTGCCTATTCATTCACTTTTTTCCCCAGCAGTCCCATCTTTTAGGGGGCAGGGGGTTCAATTACACCCCCCGACTTTGAGATATCAATGTATTTATATATAAGTGGGCATGGTTTTTGTTGTTTTCTGGTGAAATTGTATTGTGTTTTTACCCTTTGCCCCCCCCCCCCCCCCAGAAAAACTTGAAATGAGGGGCCTGTTCCCCAGTATCTTTTATGATGTGCTATGAAAAGTTATCTTTTTTAACAACCCGTATCCTCTAAGGTAATTAATATTTTCTTTTAAAATTAAGCATGTAATAAATATCAGTTGTTTGTAAAATTGATTCCTGAAAAGTTCATACATTTTGTCTGAAAACTTTTGAAAGTATGAGTGAACAATGTTAAAAATAATTGACTTTTTAAAAGAAGTATTAAATCTATATGAATATAAGTCTATCTATATGAATATATTCGAGTCTGCATTTTATAATGCAGGGTGACTGAAGGAGTGACCATAGGGTACTTCCAACTAGGTGACTTCTATCTTTGCAACTAAGAAATTTTTTAAACAGAAGTTTTTTTTTTTTAAATCGTTAAAGTAAAAAAAAAAAAAAAACGCTGAATAGGTTTTAATTATTCCATAGTTCATAAATACATTTTAAAGTGTTTATATTATTTTGTTCCTTTGGAGAAAATAATATGAACACTTTAAAATATAGATGCAAAATAACACTTTAAAATATAGATATTTCAATAACAGAGACCCTCTCTGTATGTACAAAAACAAATATATTTGAATTAACTCACAAGAAAATAAAAACAATAATCAAGCTATGGTTTTTGAGATTATCCTACGATCTTGTTATAGTGACAGTTTACCATTTTACTGAGTTTTTATTATCGTGTAATGTAAATTAATCAGCTTCTTTTTGGATAGGTGACTTGTTTTTCATCTCTTGACATAGAAGACTGCATGTTCATTTAGAATTAATTCTACGTGTGACAATAAAACTGAATAATTATTAGAAGAATGGTTTTAAGAATTTGTAAACTTGATAAGTGTAAGAAAGTGTAAGAAAGATCCCAGAAACCTATCTAATGTGTGACAATTGCTTTTTAAAGTTTAATTTTTTTTCTTCTTCTTAGGAAGAGAAGCTCATACTAAAACTCTGGGCTTAGAGAAAATAGGTATTGAATTCCATCCTGATTCTCGCAAGATTATTGGTCAAAATGAGCAAACATCCATTCCCAACATATATGCCATTGGGGATGTTCTGTTGGTAAAGTAACCTTGAAGTTGTTGTAAGATATTAATGTAGTTTATTATATTTATATAAAAATAACGTGTTTGTTTTTTATGAAGTAATTTTCTTCCTCAAACAAATATTTTGTTTATAATCCTTGTTGCAGGAGTGTTTTTATTAAAGATTTATGCTGTTGATTAGATATGAGGGTAATTTATATCTTTGAAAACTTAATAAACCATTGAAGTGAGCGAGATCGTACCATGTCAAAAGTATCCATACCCAAGGGTGCCCATCCCCCCCAAGCTCAATGGCACAAATTCCCCCCCCCCCCCAAATTTTCACAATCCTCTCATGTTTTTTATTTTTAGCCCTCCTTTTTATTTTATTTATTTAAATATTTATTTATTTAAATATTATTTATTTATTTAATTTTTTTATTTTTTGATATATTATTATTTTTTTAAAAAGTTCGAATTATGCGCTGAATAGAATTGCTTTTTTCCCTTCCAGACATTTCAAGCACACACACACGCACTCAAAAATAAATAAATAAATAATAAAGAAATAATTTAAATTAAAAAAATAAATCAATGAATATTTTTTACTAAAAATCAGTAAATAATTTAAATTAGAAAATAAACAAAAAATAATTTAAATAAATAAATAAATTACTTTAAAAAATACCCCCCAAAAATTTTGATGCCGCAACTTGCGCCATAATCCCCCCTGCCCATAAAAAAAAAAAGAAGGTTAAACTAAGCAATGCAAAAGATACATAGAGTGCAGCACATTTCAATCCTTACATCTGTTAAAAAACATCCTATCCCGTATCAGTGGTGCATCAACATAGGGGGCTAAGGGCTTAAGCTCTATGCAGAGGTCAGAAAGGGTCATGATCATATTGACCAGGCCAAAGAGAGATGCCCTAAGTTTTGAGGCTTTAATTTTGAAAATTTTCCATGAGACATCCCGTTTCTAACAATAACTGTTCTGCATTTTATTTCATCAAGGTTTCCAGTACTACCTATTTGCAATTAAATATTTCAGCTGCCTCATAGAGTTTTGTACAAAAGATGATAGATTATTCAAAAAATACACTTCAGCAACCATTAGATGGTATAATTTTTCTGTTTATGAAAAAACTGATTTCTCCCTGTACCTTTCAAATATAATCCTCATTTTATTCATATAACTTACTATTATACTTTTTAAGTTGGTTATAATTATAGAAGTAGTTTCTGAACATTCCTGTATCTGTCATAGTTAGTAGTATCTCGTTTTAAATTTTAAGGGAAAACCCGAACTCACCCCAGTTGCAGTCAAAGCTGGAAGATTATTATCTCATCGACTCTTTGGAGGATCTACCCAAGAAATGGATTATGAAAATGTAAGATTTCTTTTGGTTAAAATGGTAGTTTTAAAATTAATATTTTTTTCTTCTGTATTGATTTAAATTATGTTATTAATCTTGAATAGGCATTCAGATTGGTTAAGCTTGAAATTAAGAACAGCCTATATCATGTGATGTTTCCATTTACAGGCAAATTGATTTAATTACAATTACTTTTTAATTTGCATTTATAAAACTGAATCTTTTGTTATTTAGTTATAATATTTCTTAGGTAGCTGCTGTAGTATAAATTTTCAATCTAGGCATATTTCCTGTTAGTTTGGAAGATTAGGAGAAAATGAATGTAAGCTGTGATACAATCAACAATGAAGGAATAAAAACTCTATTGTGAGCCTATACGAACCAACTAGTATTTATTGTCTGCACACAGCATTAATTGTTTGAAGTTTATATTTTATTTCAGATGTAATTTGTTAGGGGCAACAACATTTGTTTTTGTTGATGATTGTTTTACTGCTGAAAATTATTAGTTCATTTGATTACATAAAAGATAAAAGAGTAACGCATGTAAATTTAATCATCTATTGAGGAAAAAAAAAAAGAGGAGATTCTCAACATAAGTTGAACAAAATGGATTACTTCAAATGTGTTTTGTTTATTCTTAGTTGAAGTGTTCCAGTTTTTAGCTATATGCCATACAACATTCGTGATAGAAAAACTTTTTTTTAGCGAGGAAGGGGAAACGTTTTTTTCTCTCACCCATGTAATGCATTTTTTTTTTTGTATTGTATACTTTCATATAAAAATACAATAATTGAAATTTTGTGTAGTTACTAGCAAAAAAAAAAAAAAAAAAAACTTAAAAATCAAAGACTCTTATATACAGTAGATCCTCATTTTAGGCGGGTTTTTTTTAAACACAGATTTGATTATATGTGGTTACACAGATGCAGCATTGCAAGCACATAACATTTTTCCTCTTTCCAAATGCAAACTCCAAAAAGTGTGCAGGTTCGCAATGAACTGCATTTTGGTGTGCTAATAAGTGAGCTTGGGCCACTGGAGACATTTTTTGCAATCGGTTTGAACTGGGAGAAGAACGTTTAGAAGGTGTTGAAGGAGGACCAGAAGACCAACACAACCAAAAACTTTCACATTAAAAGTTTTGATCCATTCCTGGACCACAGCAAATAATTTTACAGGTTTGTAAGTGAAGGAATATCCTCTCATGTAACTGACACGAATAATCATGGATGCATTAATTCCAACAAAGAGCTGCAGAGTTAATGATATGCCAATAGATTATCATAACCAGTTTTTTTTTTTTTTTTTGAACACTAAGATTATTTATGATTTCTTCATGCAAGTTGCTCATATGTATCAAAATCATTACACATTAAATATATATATTTTTTTTTCTATGGAACCACCCTTATTTTAACACTAATGCAGTTTTAATTTTTATGTCATTTTCTTAGAATGCAACTCCCGCTTAAAACAAGGATCTACTGTATTTCACAAGAAATGATTATTCCAGTCATCAATGTAAAAATTCTAAAGTATAAATTTTGTGATTTTATGCAGGTAGCCACAACCGTTTTCACTCCTTTGGAATATGGGTGTGCAGGACTTTCCGAGGAGGCAGCTGTTCATAGATTTGGTGATCAACAACTTGAAATGTATCATGCGTTCTATAAACCATTAGAATTTTCATTACCCCAGCGGGATGCCAGTCAATGTTATATTAAGGTAAGACAAAAATCGCTACAAAAATTTAGTTGTTTTCAAAATTCAAGTTATATTAAGTTGAGAATGTTGTCTAGTGCATTGCAAATTTTAAAATAAAACAAAACTTATGATTATATTATAGGGAAAATCAGGTTGTTACTAATATTCAGCTTGATGTCATGTAGTATTATCTTCATAGTATTATCATCATATTTCATTACATCATATATACCTTATCTTCATAGCATGTTGCACAAGCAAAATCAGCTTTAAAAAATAAATAAAATAACATAAAATAAACAACAACAACAAAAAATATATAAATAATAATTTGAGAAGAGTATATTAACTTCGTTATTGTTTGAGGGTCATGTTGAAACCCAGGGTTTTGAACGTAAATGCTTGTATTTGAACATTTGATTGTGCGTCTAAAAAGTATTTGTATGACGAAATTCACGAAATCTCTCACTCTATGTATATACTTAAAAGTTTATATAATTAATTTCCCAAAAATTACTAATTGTTGCACTTCTGAAAACTAGCTACTTAAAATAGAGAATGACCCTGTAATATAATATTTTAAAGGTAATATATTTTCTTAAAAAAAATCAATTCAATCTTTTTTTATCACAATGTTTAATAGCTACACACTGTATGTTTTTTTTTAATTAAAAAAATTTCTTGGATTTCATGATAATTTTATACTTGTAGGCCATTGTTTCAAAAGCAGACCAAAAAATAATTGGATTGCATTTTCTGGGTCCTAATGCTGGAGAAGTGATCCAAGGATTTAGTACTGCTCTTAGGTAAATTGTTGTATATATTTACTTGTTTATTTACTAAACTATATAGTTTGTTGATTCTCCATCCTAGTTCACAAGGCTTCTGTGTAATAAAATTCACTGATGTCCAACTACATTGAAATGAGCTGTTTTGTGCTGATAAATCAAAGAATAGTAGCAAAGTTTTAGAGTTTGCTCCAAAGCAGTAGTTAGGATACTTAAAAGACCATTGTAAATGAATAAGCATTGATTGCTGCAATTTTTAACTTATGATTAATTCTTTCAAATTAGTTTTGATACTTAAATAATAAATAGTACTTTTATTTCAGTAGTCTACTTGTGATACCGATATCACACTATAGTATGAGGTAATGCACGCAATTCATTTTAAAATCATTTTTAAACCTCATTCTTATCATGATCTTGTTGCCCATTAAAATGATCAATTTCTCTGATCAAGGACGGGTATTTTCTACATACATAATTAATAATTACATGTAAAGCAGACGCTGGCAACCTTTTACTGACAGAGGTTAGTGCGCCAATAGGAGGTCTTTGTGACCTCCAAAAGATGTCTTTATTCAGGAAATCTGAATTAATATTCATGACCTTACAATTCGTACATTTGGGACAGTAATAAAATATTTCAATGTTTTGTAAATTTAATTATATTTTTTATATGCCTATTTTCTTTTCTTATTCGATGTAGGTATGTGAATGCTTGCGTTTTATCATTTGGTACGAACAAGGTTTAATCAGTAAATTTGGAATTTCTTCCTCCCAAATATCAAGCTTTGGTGGCTCAGACAGAGAGTACAGACTCATTGCCTTTATTTGGTGTGCCAACCATATGTATTTTTTCAAGGCAATGTAAACATGAAACCTGTACAATAAGCTTTACATAGTAAGAAAAAACACTAGCATTTTAACTACACTAATGTAAAAAAAAAGAGGATTTTACTTTTATTATCAATTGAAGCCTTGCCCTTGTATGGTTGTAGCCAGCTGCTCCATTTTGGAATTATACTTTGCTAACCTGAGTTTTAGACAAAATGTTTAATTCAGAAATATTTTCCATCAAATTTCAAGGCAACATATAAATAAATTTAAAACTTTTCCTCGAGGAAATAATTCTGACCTCTCTCTCAAAACAAAGTTACAGGCATGCAAAACTATAGCTTCTGCATGCTATCTGCAATAAATTGGTGTGCCAAGTGTGCTGTATATTTCCAATTCCTAAGCACGTAAAAGAGGGTTTAATTAGATCCAGTAAAAAAATGATAACTGCATATAGGTATTTTAAATAAGTTCTTCAAAATCATTACGTCACTGTTATCATAAAACAGCAAAATACACAACAACAATAATAATCTGGAAAAGTAAACAAAACTCCAGACTATATGATTCATCATTATGTAGAATATTTGGTAAACATTTGCCTTATCTCATTTCTTCAGACAAGTGCTACAGAATTTTATGATCAGTCAACCAGAGGATGTTAATCAATTAACATGATAGACAGCATAAAATTCATCAAAATGTTTTGCTCTTGGTTTTGTTTGTTCTGATCCCCGAGACCAGCAGAGCTAGATCAGGTCCATGTCATGGATGGGGAATGGGGCAGCCTCTATGGTCGGAGACCTGGAGCGCCAACGGCAGAGGACTGACTTGGCTCCTGTGCCGAGCATAGTGGAGTGGCCTCACGCCTTGTGTGGCCCTACCAGGAGAATACTCTCCCGACGTTCTTCACCCACTCCGCCCAGTTTGCTTTTGGTACTGCAATTAAGGTGTTCTAAATTTTTTTGCAGGTGTGGATTTACCCTGGAACATTTACAACAGACAGTAGGCATTCATCCAACATGTGCAGAGGAAGTTGTGAAACTGAATATCACAAAAGCATCTGGCCTTGATCCAACAGTTACAGGATGCTGAGGTTAAGCTACCCCTTACATTCCAAACATTTCCATGGAGGTTTCGAGTTGTTGATCGGGCAAATACCACCCTTCAGGTCGATTGTTTAAAAACATCTTAATATGCTGTTTTAAAAAGTACTGGAATTTTTAATTTTAAATGCAATTTATCATTCGTTTTCTTTAACCATTTTTAATCTTTGCTTTCATTTTTAGATATGTCATTAAAAATAATAAGTTTCAAAAACTTCTTTGAAACTTTCGATGAGAAAAATAACTCAAAAAAATGCTTAGTTTTGTGTAGCTGATATAAGTCCAAAGGTTTTTGTATTTAATTATCACATTAAGTAATTTTCACTCAGTGTAGATTGCTTATTTTATTCACTATATCACACTGTTGTATGAATAGAACATATCTAATAATTAGGAGCTGTTAACAACTAATTTATACCGAAAAATTAGTTGTCTTGATAAAAACTGCCTAAGGCTTTCACGGCCAGCGTCAGTTCCAGGCTTATTGGCCATGGTTGGAATGGAAAAGAAAATCCAGACTTCCAGACTGAATTCAATCACACCGAACTCAACCACTGATGATGTTAGCCCCAGAGCTTGACAAAACATCTGGATTTTCTTTTTCATTCCGACCATGGCGAATAACCTCGGAAATGTCATCTCTTCATACTAATTGCCTTGACTAGATTAACTGTAATAACTTTTGAAGAAAATAAGGGGTGCTGTAATTGGAGGTAACTGTGAGCTATTAAAAAAATTCTGAAATAGGAACATTTGGAAAAGGGGTAGCATAAAGATGAAATGCTTACAATATTTCTGTGTTAATTCAGATGAATGATGCTATGCTCTGAAACTGAAAAAGTGGGGCAGAGCTGATGCTTTCTGGGTTTCGAACCAATGAGCTTTTGTAAAAAAAAAACTTTAATAAATGTATTTTAAAGTAAAATGTAAGATGTTGCGTAATAAACATGTTATTTTTGTATTATCTTATCATTAATGCTTCACATGACATGCATGACCAGACACCAATTAATTACATATAAATGAGTAAATTAATTAAAATAAATTCATACCAGATGAAAGAGCCTTAAACTTATATGTTGATGTGGAAAAGTGAAAATTTTAGTATTATAGGATCTCGTGATTTTTATACATATTCAACACTCATGCATTTCAATGATTTATTTTAATCAGTATTATATATTTGTACTTCTATTTTTATGCCAAGAAGGAGGATTCAAACTTTTCAATCATAATTACCACTTAATTAAAAAAAAAAGTTCATATAGGACAAAACTATTTCATTTAGTATTCTAATAAATTCTATTCACAAAAATTCAAATGCTATTAAAAAGTATTTTACAGAACAACTTACACTATGTTTTAATTTTTTTTTAATTGAAGTACTACACTAAGCTATAATTTTGTTGAAATTTTTGATGAATATGTTTTACATTGCCCTTCATAATGTTACACAACCTGTGATATGAATGGTGTACAAATAAACTGATAAATCTAAACTTAGACTATATACGTGATTTATGTCTTTGGATTTTTGATCCTGTTAAATGAACAATTTAAAGATAGTTAACTGAAGTATATTAATGATTACCAAGAGCAGAAAAAATGGTGCTTTAGGACCTTAATTTCACAAAACAAGAACAATATTTAATGCGATAATAATTATACATTGTACAGGATTCACCAGAATAACTGCTTAATTTTACATCACTTTCTCTGATATTAGTGGTGAGCATAGACCTCAATATTGTAATTTTAGGGGGGGGGGGAGTTCTTTAAGTTTTAAGGCTTTAATTATTTCTTTTTTTCACTTGTTACCCATTTTGTACTAGCTCCCTTCGTACCCAATTCTGCTGAGGATTTTTTGAATCTATTGCAGTCACTATAATGGGTATTTTTAGGGAATATTGTTCTTATTTTAATAGGAATTTTAACTAGTTTTGTCACTATTATAATGTTAGACATGTTTTACAATAATTAGTGATACTTCAGAGCATTATGCTGCCAACCCCAATGCAAAGGTAATTCATTTTTTTCATTTGATGACAAATCTGTTACCTAAACCACATTGTTACAGCTCTTAAATCTCAGTGCAGAGTAAAATTGTTAAAATTTTCAAATAAAGGAATTTATAATAACCGTTATTCATCACTGACTGCATTTTCTTGATATTCATGCACACAGTTTATCTTAAAAATTTAAAGTGCTGATATTTAGAAGGGACATACGCCCCCACTGCTCCACGTTGTTGGCCCCTATAGTATTGAGTGATGCTATGGCCTTGAATAAAAAATACCTAATCGTATATCTTTGATCACTATGAAGGCATGTAGTGGAAAACATCCTGCTTTAACTATTGAGATTCCTTTCAAAAATGATGACTCATTAGCCAAAATGCAACAAATATTTTGCAAACGTTTTTGCCTAGGGCAAACAACTTGTTTCTGACAGAAAAAAAAAAAAAGAATTGTTAACAATTTGAGAATAATGGACGTGACTTCATAAAACTTCTAAAAAGACCTCAACAGTTTTCAAACTTTGTAGAACACAACTGTAAAATATGATCCTTATAAGCACGCTGTTGCTGTTTGTAAAAGTTAGAGTATTGCAACAATAATTAACAATGTTCTTTCAAACTGTAAAATACAAAATACATTTTTCAATAGCTTTTATTATTATTTTACTATTAACTTTAAATTGCAGAGTATTTTCTGCTTCACCCTGCACAATTACCTCTTGGTTAATTATAAAATAAATGCCTCATTTGTGCTTTATTAAGGCATTAATTTTATGAGGCATTATACTGCTGCACACCACATAATGCCTCATTTTCCCCACCACAGTATTTAATAAAATATAAAAATGTTCTTTTATATTAACCAAAAAGGAGATTAAACTGAAATAATTATTCATTTTCTCAAACATTTTGAGAAAACCCTTAACCTTTAGGAACCGGGCGGTACACATGTGGTACCATAAGTCTCGTCTAGTTTAGAGACGGGGTTGAAATTTTCACTCGAACCCTTTGGAGCCGGGGATTTTTTCAAGGTTTCATACATCTGGTATGACAGTTTACACCTTCCTTTTTCAATGGAAAAGAAATCTGGTTAAACTGTCGTACTACGTGAGTCGAAAGAAAAAATGTCTATATGAACACCCCAGATCCAAAAGGTTAACGTTTTGTACAAAGTTGAAAAACAGCAAAACAAGGCCAAAAATCTTTTTACTTGTTTTTATTAAATGCATTATTTCATTGTAAAAATTTTTACACAATAAAACTTTTAGTACAATAAGATATTTATATGTATGTACATTTTTTTTGTCTAATAGTAAGAAACTAAACTGAAATGTTTTTGAAAAATTAAGTGTAAGACACACAAATTCATTAGATAATTATCAAAAAAAAAATACAAATCTACAATAAGATTTTAAATGTTGACTATATATTCATTAGATAGAAATATAAGATTGAACAGAAAGTTCAATTTTCAAAATACAAAATGATAATAAGTTAGTCAAATTCAAAATCAACTTCTAAATCTCTGGCTAAATTTGAGGAGTTTCTTATTAGGAATCATAAATGAGTATGTATTTTGAGAAATTAATTTCTACTTCTTTCTAGTGAAGCTTCAAAGTTTTTTGAAGAAATACAAAGCTGGGATATAGTCGGTAGTGTCTTTCGTATCTGTTTAAATTTTTCAAATCTCTTTTCTAGTGTTTTTACACTGGAACAGAAAACTCTAGGGAACAATCTGACTTCTTGAGGAGTGTAACCTTTTTGAAAAAGGAAATTTATTACCTGTAAAAAAAAAAAGAAATATTTGCATTTTGAAGGTTATATAACAATCAATTTTTGGTCTCAAATACAATGAGTATTTTGTGTAACAATAAGTAATAGTTACACAGTATTATTATCATTAAACAATAGTAAAACAATGTTAAAGAATGAAATTGAGCATTTGCCAAAATTTTGTGAATTGAGGTGCATATAGTCATTTCTTAAAACAGTCGAACCTCCAACCGTTAGTTGTTTTGAGCAAAAAGATGAATCAAAGGTAAGCATGTAATAGGATTTATAATTTTAACTAAGAAAAAATGCAGTTGCTTTCTTTTTGCCCGAAAAAATCTGTTAGATCATTAAAATATTTACTATTTCTGACGAGAGAAAATTTGTATTTTATATTTATGTACATGCTTTGAACAAATAATGTACCTTCAAGAGCTTTATAAAACCAAAATTAAGTATTTTTTATGCACCATGCAAACCCTGAAGTTCATAAATATGTAAGTAAATTTATTAGAGGTTGTAGAAACATTCATATTTTAACAAGACAATGCAGAAATGAAATAATTAAACTATACCTGTTCTAGTTTAGGAATATTAATAGTTTTCAGCATCTTATTTCTTTCCATCATGTAGACCACGTACTCTTTGCTGCAATTTAGTTTTCTTGCAAGATAACTAATGTCATCTTCTCCATCTAGAATGCGTTGCGTTTCAGAGACTTTCACCAGCATTGATTCGAAAAACTTCTCAGAGCAACGTAACATCCATGGTTTTAGCTCCACTCCCGCTTTTTGGGCAGCTTGAATGCGATTGGCTAACAGCTTTTCATTGTAGTTGAATATCCACAAATCTTTTACTATGTACTCTGTACTTATTTCAGCATCTTTTAAAATGTTCATTTTGTGTTCCAGGCGTTTGAATTTCATTGTTAGTAAAGCCGGATGTTTAGTTAAAGCTGAAATCAAATCTGAGGGAGACAATTCTAAGTGATGACATAAATATGAGATTCTGTTCCGGAAATTGATCAATATAGCTTTTTCCTCTCTAGCCCGCTTTACAGCTAAGTGTAGACTTGTTGTGGACAATGAAAGAAGTGGTAACAGAGTTAAAATATTTGAATGAACTTCTTCGAGTAACGTAATTTTGTTATAAGAACAATTTAAAATATTTAAATGCTTAGAGTGCTTTTTGATATCATTTAAGGAACATCCATGACTAACTAAGAAGTTGAGAATTTTCATCAACTCCTCTTTATTTTCTTCAGAATACTCGTTTCGATTTTCAGACAATATGAAATCAGCTAAACTATTAACTTCATCAAAAGAATTCACATTTAATTTCAACGAATTTATGTGTATTGTTCGACAGTTTGAGAAACATAAATATCTCCAAGACATTTTCTCATTATGTAGAGCATTGAAATTTAATTTGGATTGCCAGTGAGTAAAAATTTCATGACAGGAACATCTGACTGTGTCTTTTAAACCTTGAGGCTGCAAAAGACATTTGATGGCAAGTCTCTCTAAACATCTGGACAACATGTTGACAAATCCTAAGACAAGAAAATATAATTATGAATAATTAAAAACAAATGGTAATTTTTAAAAACAAGAACATTTGTGAAATTTATTTATTAGGTTATTATTGTACTATTTTAACTTGATATTATACAGTAAGAAAATATCTGTTTTTTACATATAAGGTGCTTATACTGTTTATATTTTTGTGAACCAGGATGATTATCAGATAGAAGCGTTAATGCACTAGTATGTAGGCATCAAGTTTTCAATAATTTCAAGTGAAAAGACAAAATAAACAAATTTTTTTTTTGACATTTTATTGTTAATTTTCTCTTGATTATTAAAAAACATGATCATCTAATACAGCAAAAGATGGAGTTCAGTCAGCATACACCAAAATTAACTTTTGAAAATGTTAACTTTTTATTTATTTATTATTATTATTATTATTGTTATTATTTTTTGTAATTACACAGTTAAGATGAGCAAGAATTAGTATTGTAATTATTTATTCATCCAAAATTTGCCTAGGTAAGATTTAAAAAAGAAAAGAAAAAAAAAGAGATAGCAAGAAAAAATGTGCATTTTGGTTTAATAATTTCGTTAAAAGCGATGTTACAAATCTGTTAGATAGATTCACAGGCAAAAAGTTAATTAACTTACCTTTTTTTGAAAATCACTTAAAATTATTTCAACAAATTATCACTTGAGTCACTAATCTGAAATAAAAAAAATTCTTCATCAGAAGTTCTGCATCTACAAGTCTGAATCAAACAAAAGAAGAAAATGAAGACATGTTTGATATAAAAAGAAAAAAAGAGAACATTAAATAAAGTACTTTTATTGCACTGGTTTAAATACATGGCACACATAACTAATGTATTTACATATTTAATGCATTGTTGCATTCAGATATAGGACTATTTTACAAGTAATACATGAATTTTGGGTATTGCTATATTCACATGATATTGAAGGTTGTAACAATAATAGAGCTGAATATAATATGAAACTCAAAGCATAATACATCATATGAAGAATGTTTTTCGTGTTTGAAGACAGTAGTGTAAAAACATTAATATGGTTTAGTATAAAAATAATAATTATTAATATAAATATGTAATTTAAATATTAATAATACATACCAAGGTTCAAGATAGATATGAAAAATATAACAAGACTTAAATTTGTATCATTAGCTAATAAAACAATTTATGAATCAAATTAGAAATTATAATACTGCTAGATAATACCACTGGACTGTTTACACCATTTTAAATGTTCATAAAAATATTTCTCTTCATTATCTTTACAAATTTATGCATAGTACAAACAAAATGATTTTTCCTTTAGATCCCCAATTCTGTACCTTTGGACAAGACTAACATAAGACCAACAATGACAATTTTCAGGTTATTCTACATTGTATGTACAATCTTATTCAGCATGGAGACACAGCAACGTAATTGTATTGTGAAAAACATTTCATTAATATTTAACAGTGCTATGAGAGTTTCAATCTTTATGGACCAGACACGTTTTTATGCACCCCTGCTAAGTAGTGACAATGTGACTTACATCATTCCAGCGTAGAGGTACATAATCGTGTCCTATGTTGCGCACAATATATACTTACAAATAAACAAGAAAACATGTATGAATAAACTTTTATACATTCAAGTGAAACTTTAAAAAAATTAAAACTGCATATTTAAAAATAATAAATCTTTAAAAAAATTATTTAAAAAAAAGGCAAGAAGCTCATTTCTCGAGACCAGTTTAACAGCCACTACTTGAACATTGTCTACCATGTCATCTCGATTGTGGTAGTTTTTAAGTCATAACTCTTTTAAAAATGAATATTTTATCAATTCCACATATTTTTGTGTCTCTGGAAGGTCTAGGGCATTACTGTCCCTATAAAATATATGTACTTATTTGTTATATTATGAAAATGATTATCAATGGGGTTTGTTAGCTAACTGGTTATCCCAGCAGAAGAATTTTTTGTCAGCCGTCAGCAGCATATTTTAGAAAACCTGAAATAGTCTACAAGGGATAGACATTAGATTAATCTACAAATTTAAATCAGTGCCAAGAAATGCATAAATGATGTATTTAAAAAGCACAAGTACATGCTATCTGCGGATTATATTCCCAAAAATATCGTGAAAATCTTTATTTACAGTAATTAAATTTTTTCCCCTTTAAAAACAGTTATAAAGAGGACAGTTACAGGGTTCACACTAAAGAAAATTCCTAGGTGTTTTTTTTAGCTTGTTATGTGGGATTTGTATGAGAATAATATGCAAGAGGATTTTTTAGTGAGATTTTGGAAATTATTGCGGGAATCGCACAATACCGCATTTTAACATGCACCCAGTGTGAGTTTTTTTCTTTTTTTTGCACAGGTAGATCATAAATAACCCTTTAAAAGCTTTTTGACACTTTTACCAGGTTACTCATAAAAGTTCAGAAGGGTTCAGATTGATAAAGCATGAGGTGATCATTTCATAGTACAAATACAGAGAGAGCATGATTAGTAAATACATAATGTAATGAAAATCTCTATAAGAATATCTAGTTCAGTAACAATAACTACTGTTAGATTATGCTTTTCTAATTTCAGTTAAATACTTTGATAATATTCTTTGCATTACTTATCATGTACTAATAGCAGTACTGGTCCCTAAATGAACATACATAGAATTGCTTTTAAAATTGGAGCAAGAATATTAATTTAATTGAAAAATAGAAATTTGTTAAAAGAAAATCAATCCAACCATTACAATAAACTTTGGTAAAAAAAAACAGCTTAAAATATGTAAGAGTGTACTAAAATGTATGTAAAATATGTATTTTGTGCTGTTTGTGGGATAAAATGTTGGCATCAAAAAAAAAAGTCCAGTGTGAGAGCCAATGTCCCAAAAATAATAAAAATAGTGCTACACACACAAAAAAAAAAAAAAAAAAGAAAAAAATTCATAGTGGGGGTTAGAAAATTTACTACACCAGTAATTTCTTGTTGTAGTGAATTGTCCTCACAAATCATACATGTCTTACCCCACTGGACTTTTAAATCTATGGTTGTTGACTGTTTGCAAGTCCCCAACCACCTTTTGCCTTGAAAAAGAGAATTGAGTGCTGTATCAATGAAACTCACCTGAATGGCAAGTTTGGTGGGCAATATCTCAATTTGAATAAGCTGCATAGGCAAAAGAATTAAGCAAAACATTTAAAAAAGCAGAACAAGAACGGTTCAAAATTTTTCTGAGAAGATTCAGAGGAAAATGAATATAATGTGCATCATAATTTATACTTTGGTATTCGTTCTTACAATTGCAAATAAAATACACATTTGAAAGAATTTGTAAGAAAAGCAGTCGAAAACTTTGTAGAATTAATGAAGTTAAAAATGCAAGACAACATGTCCAAAAGTACAAATAAAATGTTTAAAAAGAGTTAGAAAACTCTAGAAAATAGCTATTTCGGGGCTATTATAAATGAACCATCATCTTTTTGCACTGATGATGGAGCTTCGTTTATAATAGCCCCGAAATAGCTGTTTGCTAGAGTTTTCTAACTCTTTTTAACATTTTATTTGTACTTTTGGACACGTTGTCTTGCATTTTTAACTTCACATTTGAAAGGTACAGGGAAAAAGACCTGCCAGAAAGTTATTTAAGGAACGAAACAATGACATTGCCTAGTGGTTGCTGAAGTATAACTTTTCAAACAGTCTATCATCTTTTGTGCAAAACCAGGTAAGTAAGCTGAAATATTTGTTTGAAAATAGGCAGTACTGGGGATCTCCATGAAATAGAAAGCAATCAAATGCATCTTCCTCAAATTAGCTTTTTTTTTGGACTGAAAAGATTTTTTTACCTGTACCTTTCATTTACTTATTGAATTTGGGGGTCATAAAAATAGTTAGGAATGCATTATGATTGTCATTATCGACTTTGATTAAAATGGCAAAATATAGTGGTTCAGCTGTTAAGTAATTATTATTCTTGGGAGTAACTATGCACAAAAGAAATTCTAAACACTTTTACAGTTATTTGATTTTCATATGAGAAAACACTAGACCTCAATGACATTCAACCACATGACATAATTCACAAAAACAATGTACAATAAATTGAAGGCACACATCTAAATAACTACTTAAATTCATTAAGTGGATGGATTTTTTACTTGGAAGCACAAGAATTGTATGTAATTAGTTTTGATCTTAATATTTAGTTCATATATACATTTTTTTCTATTTTTTTATTTAGCATGTTATGAAATTAATTTATAAGAGAAATAAATAAAAGAGAAGCAAGTTTTAAGCTTATGGTTTATGAATAGCAAAATGCTTTAAAATAATTTTGGTTTCTCATTTTATAAAACTCTTACAATTCAATGTGTTATGTTCTATGTTGTACAAATTTGTTATTTTTTCAATCATAAATGAAATATGTTTTATTTAAGTACATCATACAATTTCATTTTGTAAAAGAACCTAACAACAAAATATTTGAAGTATAAATTCAAGAAAAAAATAAATTATCTTTGGATCTTCGAGACTATTTTATTTAGTGCACTGCCTTAAAAATACTTTTTATATACATCAAGCGACAATTATATTCAATTCATCTCTTCAAATCCATGTTTGTTTGAAAATCTACTTTTAGAGTTTAGAGAACACCACACCTTCATCTGTGCAAAAGATTAGCTGAGCTATGCAAGAAAAATAGAAAAAATGTTTTTCTCAGCAAAGAGATATTCCAAATAGTTTTTGTGTTGTTGCAAGTATGGTTTACTACTTTTAGTTGTTTCGTTTTATCGCATGAATCCACTTTGAGTGAGTAAATAGTTTTTAAAACCTAGAATATGTTTTGCTTAGGATGACTAAAGTCTAAGCATTCTACTCGCAGTAAAACATACATTGCAACATCACCCAATTTTTAGCCAAGAGTAAAAGTGCACATGCTTAAAAATATATGAAACATTATAATAAAGTAAGCTAAAAAAAAAAAAAAAAAAAACTGAGGACTATTTACAATTCATATTAATTTGTTTTTGGATATAATTTACAAATTGAATCTGCATTTACATGAGGTATTGTAAAAATATGGGTTTATAAACATGTACAAGAGTGAGTCAGTTAAAACAATAATTACAGTTTAATACATTTCACCAATATCAATGACTGAGTATGCTACATTATCACGAATATTACAAAGTTATATTTACATGAGTATCTACAATGTGATGTTATAAATGTATCCACATTTCTACAATTTATCTTTATCAGTAACATGGCATAGTTTATCTAGTTCGAGTACTATAACCTATCATTATACTACTCACTTAACTTATACTCATGACATACCTGATCCTTAAAAATTAATGATGATACAATAAAAAGACAAATCAGTCTTTTCAAATTGATTTTCTATTTATTGATATTAAAATTAAGTACTTTCACGTTGTTTCTCACTCCTTATATTTAGTGAACGTTGAAAAGATGTTTCTTTGCAAGTTTGTGTGTGTGAATGAGTTCATCTCTTAAGTGACATGCTTGGCAGACTTATGGGTCAACACAGGGCTGTCATTTTAGGAGGGAGAGCGTTGCCCTCCCTTCACTGAATGTGCAAAATTAATGAGTATATATATATATATATATATAAATAAAAGTGGGCATGATTTTTTTGTCTTCCAAAAAAAAAAAATTTGCATTGAGAATGCATCCTTTGCTGCTGAAAAAGTACGAAATGAAAGGCCTGGTCCTAGTCCAAGAGCAATGTCGAAAAAACAACAATTTTAAGACGTCTGGCTCTTTAATCTATCTTTCCCTATGCTCTTCTAAGCAGTATGCGGGGTGTTTGGCAGCCGAGAGTGGTTGCGTTTTTTACTGCGCATCATACTTGTACTGGAAAAAATAGTGATTCTTAAGTCATTTTTGGACATTAAAAAACGAAAAAAAAAAAAATTGCATGCAACTTCTTTTCTTATTATAATAGAATTAAAAAAAAAACATTGTGAAGGCAAGAAATAGTTTTCCATTGATATATAACATGACATACTTACGACAGGTTTAAGTTTCTAACTGTCCCAAAATGATTAAAAAATCACTATTTTTATCAGCAAAAATGTGATACGCAGTAAAAAACGCAACCACTCTTAAATGACGGATACCCTGTATGCTATTTAGAAGAGTATAGGGAAAGATATATTAAAGAGCCAGACGTCTTAAAATTGTCAATAGAAAAGGTTGTTAGCTCTTAGAAAGTCTTGCGCTGCCGCTGAAAGACATTTGATCATTTTTAACTCCAACTAATCTAACCTTTTCCTAGTGGGTCTAATGAGATCTGTCCCAAAACCAGATCCTTCTAAAACAGACTTTTCAATGCTGGGAAGGGAACATATGTCTTCGGCCTTAAAAATGAACGTTTTTCAAGTTCACAGTTTGTCCAGAGCTGATTAACAAGTGCTAGGTGCTGAGCTACGATATGGTTAAATTTTGAAAGGGAACATGGTATAGGTCAACACTCGCGGTCGCCAGTCGCCAAATGCGACCAATTTTCACGATTTGGCGATCATTATTTTCATTGAGGTCGCCAACGTGGCTACCATTCAAAAATGCTACACCCCTTTCCCGACTTTAACCTTGACATGTGACCTTTTCCCAAATCCTCTTGTACACTAAAACATTCAGCAGTCGGATCGCCGGGGGCGTAGAAGGGGGGTGGTATTATACTCTCATCCACTTAAAATTCGGATGTGAGATCGCCAGGGACGAAGGTATTGTCCTCTTGTCCACTAAAAGTTCGGTAATAAATTGGGGAGGAAGAGGGAGGGAAGGTATTGTTAACGATACCACTTGCGCAACGTTACAAAATAACTGAAGTGAAAATCGCGGCAGCAAATTTGTTTCAAAATTTGCAATTTCGATAACTCCGCTGAACTAAACACGCGATCCTAAAAACAGAAAAATCTCTTGCAGGATTTAGTAAATTGTGCATTACTGTCTTAAAGTTCGTTCTTTTACTTTATTTCTCAGTATAAATGGTTATTTCTGGCCTCGCAGCACTCGAATAAAAACGCGTTTCCGAAATGACGTCGCGTTTTAAATTGTTCATATTCGCAATTTTAAGTGGAAATGATCGTTCCGAAATAAAGTTTTCTTCATAAAACATATGAATGGGAAAATATATGGCTCTTTTGCATCAAAATACATTTAGACAATTAAGGAAAATAAATCGCTTCTTTAATAGAAACACGTGCCTCGCAAAAAATAGCGCACCAGGTTTGAGATTTTAATGCTTTTGCATCTTGATAATGTTTCAATTGTTTTTGAAGTTTTAAGGCGTTTTGTTATCTGTTAACGTAACTCGGCACATTTTATACAGTAATTTTGTAATGTATTTATTAATATAATTTTAATTGCTCATTGTAATATTAACCATAGAAACATGACACCAAAAAGCACGTGGCTCACCGAAATATGCGGGCCGTGTTTGAGCTATCAATCTTTTTGCATCCTGGATAATATTTATGTTATTTTGGAACTTTTGAGACTTTTGCTATCTGCTACCACGACATGTCTCCTTTACTCATTAATTGACTTTTTTTTTTTCATTATTTTAGTTGCTTGTTCATATCATATAATGTTACCCAAAAACACGTGATTTGCCGCCCGTGCGCACAAAATAACATGTGCCTCGCCGAAAGTTGCGTACCTTGTTCGGGATTTCAATCCTTTTGCATCCTAAAAACATCGCAATTATTTTGGAATCTTTGAGGCTTCTTATTATCTACTACCGTAACTCGGCTCATTTTAATATTAATTTTGTAATTTATTTACTAATTAACCTAATTTTAATTCGTCGTTCATATCATGTGACATGAACCTTAAAAGTGTAGTTCGACGCCCATGCCAACAAAGAAACACGTGATTCGACGAAAATTGCGGCCTCGTTTGAAATCTGAATCTTTTTACATCCTGATAATATTTAAATTATTGTGGAAGTTTTGAGGGATTTTATTATCTGCTACCATCTATATCTTGGCTCACTTTATTCTTTTGTTTAATAATCATTTTTTACTTAAGAATATTTTGCTGCTTGTTTATACTATGTTATTAAAACCAAAAAAGAAAGAGAAAAGTGTTTTGAACCAAAGGTCGGGTTTTTACCAAATTTTGAATGTTTGCTCTTGCTATACATACTAAAAAAAAAAAATCAGATAAAATATTTTTGAAGTGTCTTACAACAGGGGTTGGCCTGAGTGTAAACCGTACTGTCCAAACTTAAATTTTATTGAAATGTTTTTTTTTTTTTTTTTTTTGTAAACAAGTATCAAAAACAAATAACAAAAGAAATTTTTTTTTTTTCTTCATAAGAGCAAGTTAGAACTTATTTATTGAATTTTGAACACTCAAATATGGGTATAATCAAACTTTATTCTTGATTTTTAGCAAGTTACATTGAAAATGCTGTTCTTCACTAAAAATTTCAATTATACCCATGAGCTTAGGTTTTTTTAAAATAGTAGTTAGATAACAATAATCATATGAAATTAGCCAAAGATTGATTATCTGTAATAACTACATAATGCACTTATCTGAAATGGGATCATATCTAAATATTTATAACATATTCCAGTATCATTTTATAAAAAATTTATTGTGACTTAGAAATTACTCATTTTTGTACTGTTCAAATTTATATTTCCAACATCTGAAAGAAATGAATTTTAAAATACTTGCAATTATTTATGTTTATCATTTATGTTGCCTTCTTTATCTTAAAATTTAGTTATAGATTGAGAACAAACTGCAAAGCATATATTACTTGTTCATGTAATATTTCTGAATAGAACTAAGTGCTTCCTTATTTCAAACAAATCATGTGTCAGAAAACAAAAATGTCATTGAGTTTTAAAATTTTTGAAATTCGTATGTTTTCTTTAATTTTAACCTTTTTGACAATATATTTGAGCAATGAATGATGTATGATGTTTAGTCATGCATCTATTATTAAGAAACGTAAAGGTAGCAGTTTAGAACATTGTTTATGTAAACATTGAGCTTTACATTATTGCTTTAAAATTTAAATATATTTTTCTAAATACATTTTACGCACTTTTTTTTTAATTTTAAGTTTGGCTACCATTTGCTGAAATTTGGCTACCATTTTGTGGGGTGTTAGTAGCCATTGGCTACCAATTCAAAATTTGAGTGTTGAGGTATAGAACATGGTTCGTTTCAGGCCTTTGCAAATGGCTAAAAGTGGAAAAACTTTCGTGTTATGGATAGGAATATATGTATACTAATCCCTAATAACCTTATAAACTAATTTTGAAAAGCTGAAATTGTTCATGAAAATAAAACATAACAAAATATATAAGTTCAATAAAATTATAATAGAGAAATTTCAGTGTTAAAAAGTAAAATTAATCAGCTAATTACCTTTTATTGATGCATCTCTAATATAACAGACTAGACAAGGTGATAGATTAGATACCCAATAGATAATATATTGTTCATATCCTAATCATCTACAAATCAGTAAAAGTGTATAGCACAGAAACTTTTGTTGTGCCTGTTAAATTTTTCTAATTAATTTTCTGTATTGTTTTTTGAAAGGTCTTGTACAAATTATACAGCTTGAGCTTAATCTGTGTTTCACTGCAACTTTGAATGTTAAATATTTTTTTTCTTAATAACCAGATGATTTCTTTAAAAAGTTACATATAATATACAGGCGGCGGAGATTATATGGATGATAGAGGTTCTATTGTACATGTATGACTATACTGAAAATCCAGGTGCCCGACATTTTAATTTTTAAACAAGAAATACATAAAAAAGGGAGGGGGATAAAAGAAAATGTAAAAATCATTAGGAACAGCTAGAACAATGTATAGTATTTTTAAATAAAATAAAAAAACATTCTATAAATAAAATGGTTACCTTTATGCAGAACTATTGATGAGCAAACCGCTGTTATGGAAGTGAAGCCTGTATATTTCTATGCAACATTTCTGATAAAAGAGATTTTACGAACACTTGTTTATCACGAATTTTCTTCAGGATTAGTTAAAATTGATGATTAAGAGCATAATTTTGTTAGTAAATACAAGAAAATAAATCGAATAAAAAATATAAATAAAGCACACATTCTTGAAAAGAATACTGTAAATTCCTATTTTAAGGATACAGTGTTATAAACACTCAACCGCAAAGTCATCATTCAAGACGGTTGGCTGCAAGTTTTTTTGTTCTGACGAAGGGGATCAATTGCAGTGTAAAATTACTGAGTTGCAATTTTAAGAATTTGTTCATAAAGTTAACTATTCCATGTTTAGGAAAAATACATTATTATTTTTCAACAATTAAAATAATTTTTCTTTAAAATGTCGATTTAAAAAGTAAAAATACATCAAGTAAAACAAATGTAATAATTTATTTTCTGAGTTAATATAAATGGAACAGAAAGAAATGTAGAGAATGAAACAAAAAATGTCAACTATTTTAACAAAAACATATTATTAAAAAAATTATTAATACATAAAGTTGATATTTTATATCTTAAACAAAGGAATATTATAAAAAGAAGTTATAACAAATGTTGAATTAATGAGCATTAAGGAACTAATTGAGTCATTGAGAGCAAAAATAGTGCAAGTCAATAAAATACATTGAGTTGAATAATTGAATTGTTAAGTGGCCACTAATGCACAAAACACTCCTCCATTTTTCAATTACAACTTGTTGGCATATGGTTGAACCTAGATTGTCACCACTTTCACATGGTTAAGTAATTTCTAATGATAAAATAAAAATTAAAAAAAAAAAAAAAATTGATTTACAATACTTTTGCTCTCAACGGCTCAATTAAAAGGAATTAACTCATTTGTATACAAACTTTACAGAACTAAAGCAAATGGTCCCTTTACACTCTATTTTTTAGTTAGCACATAATAAATAAGATATGTCCAAAGTGTTACTATGGTTCTATTACATTAAAAATGAGGTAATTAGTTTATAAACTTAGGTATGTTAGTATACCATATACATGCCTTGAAGATGTTTTCTATATCTCATCTAGATCATTCATCAAGAAATGAAAGATAAAAGTTGCTTTTTTTCTTTCAATAGCCTGTTGATTTGCCTTTTTGTAAGATGGAGTAGGACTTTCATTCAAAGGTTCCCTCAATAATATTCCGCCAAAAATGGTAGCAAGTAGCTTTCCATCTAGTCTGTTAGAAATAGAGTGGTTCAAAATTTCCCGTAGGAAGGAAATTAAGTACCTAAAGACGCTACGGTGAACTTTTGGAATTTCATTCACAACATTTCTGCAACTTATAAAATTATTTGAACATTCTAAAGATTTATAATAGAATTCATAAGGTATTACAGGTTCCGCAAGGGCTTCAAGAAACAGCAGGAAGCATTCTGCAACTGAATGGATAGAACAAGAGCCCAGGTCATATATTCCATTGTCAAGTTTATCTCGGATTTTTTGCATTTCATATCTGAGACCAGGTTGTAAGAAGAGTTCCTTCTGTGTTAAACCAAATTTATATAGGTGATCAATCAAAACCCACATTTCTTTAGGAATCTCAAACTGCTGAGGTTTGATTTTAGAATCAGTAGAAACAGCATTTTCCAGTTCACATAATTCATCAACAGGAAGTTCTGCAATGGGTACAGGAATCCTAACTAAAGCTTCAAGTGATGCTCCAAAACAGCCAGGTACAAAATTTCCCGACACAGTGATAAATAAATCTTTTCCGCCTTCTAAATGAAGGACTAATATATCATAAATTTTATCTTTACCTGCATTTAATTTATAAGCTATTCTTTTATCGACAAATACTTCTAAATCCACGTCACATTTTTCACCAGGTTTCAGAAAAGACATGTATGGCTTGATACTTAACCAATCTTTGCAGTACCTTGTATCATTCAATTTTTTCTTGAATTCAAATTGAACAGGAACTTGCCCCGTGTTAGCGATCGTTATATTTTGCACTTTTGTTTCAATAAAATGAACTTTATCAAAATTAACTTCAAGTTTATCAAGAGAAACTTGTGGAAGAAACTCGTTTTCTAATTTATC